>PVIU01026874.1:0-21330 GCA_004026605.1 Ondatra zibethicus | reverse complement strand
ACCCAGATTTTTTTTCCTAGTACCCACGTGGTTGCTGCACTCTGGAGAACCTAGATTTTCCTCCTAGTGACCACGTGGGGAGCTAATAACAGCTTTAACTCCAGTTCTTGGGGATCTGATGACCTCTTCTGAACTTTGAAGGCATCCATACCCACGTACATACACACCCACATGCATAAATAAAAATAACAATAAGTTCTTTTTAAAAGAAGAGAAATTATGCCATAACAAAAAGACAAGACAGAAACATTCGCCATTATAGAAAAGAAAATAAGCCAGGAGTGAAATGAAAAACAAGTACTGTTTTATGAGAATTGTAAAAGGTTGATCTAATACAAATGGATCAGGAATGTGCTAAAGAGAAGTTAGGGGTGGGAGGAGGGACATGAATGCCTACCCACAAAAGTGTATATCGAGCACATATGCATATATCAAACTTACACTCATACATAAGTATTTATTTACACACACATATATATATACATTTACATACACAAATATATATATACACCTATATGCATATATATACATATATATTTACACATGACATAATCTTTCAGCTATACCTGGAAAATGTGTTATGGGATGTTTTTATACTACAAAGTGACTGTAACTGTTAATTAATGTATTGCTGATTTCAAAGTTGCTGAAAGAACAATTGTTTAGTGCTTGTTTATTCATAAATTTATGGCTTTCCTGGAAATAATGTATAAAGATATAAGGAACTCCTTAGGAGTATTCATAGATTTACTTCAGAGTTTTAGCAGATTGTGCTTTAGTATGATATAGTATGCACAAAGGTAATATCTATAATTTTTCACATAGAATAACTTTTCTAATCTCTGAGTAAATATGCTTACCTTAGTGTAGGTAGAAATGTGTAATGGGTGCATAAAGCATAACATCGGGAAGCTGTCTTGTTTGTCCAGGGGGAAAATGGAGGTGCAGAAATGATCAACTAGGTGCATAGCTTCCACAACCAGACATGAAAGTGAAGTAGTGCATCACGGTAGAATCAAGGCACATACGAAAACACACAATAAAGAGACCACAGAAAACTTAAGCTGCAAACATCTCTAGAAGCCACCAATCAGAAGCAACACCTGCTGTAAATTTCCTTCTTTTGAAAAATTATGCTGATCTGAGATATACTGTTTGAACATAAGATACATGATATATCATATCCTAGCCTTTTGGAAATAAAACTTATTTGTAAATTGTGAAGAAGTGTCAAATAAGAGTGGTGGTTGCTTTAATTTTACACTACTAATTTTCACACCTACTTTTCAAATGATGAGAAATAAATTTTGGAAATGCCAAATGTTTTGATTGTCATACAGTTATTATCAATCTTATAACTCTTAGGGTCAGTCTTCTATGGTATTTATTAATCATTTTTTAATATAAATATAGGCTTAATTCTATTTTAAATAGAAACCTAATCTGTTCAGCTCACTGAATGCATAGAACCTTGATATACAACATGTTGACTCCATACATGAGTACCCAGAGAGGACTAATACTCTTTTCAAGTGAGAACCTCTGTGAATATTATGTTGCTCTTACTCAGAAAATTAAAAGAGATACTAGTCCTCACTTTCACCAAACATTGAATAACACAAGCTGCAATGATGCATTATGCTTGCTTAATTTTCAGTACTTAAGGTTTTTACAAAACAGTGATTATATAATTATCGTTGAAATTGCAATATAAATATGAAAGATTCAACTAGACAAATGCAAGCAATTCATGAAGAAAGGAATAGAAAAAAGAAAGGAAATTTGAAAATAGAAAAGAAGAAAAACAAAACTGTATAGCATGGGATCAGCTATCTAGTAAAGATACTTTCAGACAGAGAGGGTATCAAGGATTGATACCCCAAACATCTAATTGTGTTTTCCATTTTTTTTTTGGAAACTGAAACAGAAAGAGAAGAAACTAAACCATACTTCTGTTTCGTGTGGTTCATAATCTTTAGTCACAGATATTGTGGATGGTGGTCTTCTCACCAACCACAGTAGGAACCATTATTTACATGTACAGGTATGAGAAATTGTAAAATCCTGAAGACAAAAGACTTTCCCAAGGTCAGAGAACCACCAACTAGTCTACTGGGACTGATGCGAAAGTCTTTGATAGTCTTCCAATTGTGTACAAATATGTGCCAACCTGAAATAAATACTGTAAGAAAGAATTCTTGTAGCTGTACAATTTACATTTATTATTTGATTTGCTTGCCATAACATGGAGTGATTACTGAAGAGAAAAAAATAAGATAAGTT
The DNA here is from genome assembly GCA_004026605.1 of Ondatra zibethicus. Classification (NCBI taxonomy): domain Eukaryota; kingdom Metazoa; phylum Chordata; class Mammalia; order Rodentia; family Cricetidae; genus Ondatra; species Ondatra zibethicus. The sequence goes on along the minus strand of PVIU01026874.1, from coordinate 19,047 downwards.
CGCTGTGTCCCAACAGAGAAAGGCAGGCTATGTAACCTTGACTTCAAGAGCCCAGTACTTGTGTGGGACTCTTGCTTTCCTAGATGATGACATTCCCAGTGTCTTTAACTGAGAAAATGATCACTTTGAGATTTTTCCAGTGGGATAACTAGAGCATTATCCACTTAATCACATAATTAATGCTCTATTTCAAAATAAAGATTGAAATTTCTGAAATCAAATCTGAAGTTGATGAAAGTTTGCACAGCACTGTGATAAGTGTTAATTCTGTTTCTCTTTCAGTGTGTTTCCTATTAATTTTCCTATTCCTTTAGTTCCCAGAACAATATTTTTTTGTGAGCAGATGATGTTTACCATAAAATCCTATTTTAAAAAGTCACAGATGTAGCTATGTGCACATGAAAACACATCACACTGTCATCTTCTGGCAACCAGAAGACATAGGCCATTGTAAATAAAATAAAATAAAATAAAGGGTGAGAATAAAAAATGTACAACACAGCCTGAGAATGATCAGCCTAAAATGCTGAGAGCACTGTGAATGGATTTCTATACAGTGTTAAAAACAATGTGACGTATAGGAACTCAAACTCAAAATAGTTTTTTTTTCTGTCTTTAAAATTATTATTTGACTTCATGACTCAATGTGCATTGTAGCTAGCCTTTCATTTGGGTCAGTAACCAGTGCCCAAGTCATGAGATGTGAACTTATTATTAATTATGAAATTTTATCTTATCGTAGCCCTAATTTTAATCAGTTTTTCTTTATCTAGGTTTTGCCTCATGCTTCTTACTTTTCTTTCTTTCTATATCTCTTTTATTGCTTCTCCACATTTGGCTGGAGCTGCCTGACTTCTGGTTCTTGGTGTGTCTGTCTGTTTCTTTTTTGTTCTTTCTTTCTCTTGTTCTCTCCTTCTCTCTTATCTAGATTTATCCTCTTACTTATTATCTATGCTTGCCCAGCATGCTTATCCTTTCTCTGCCTAGCCATTGGACTTTCAGCTTCTCATTAGAACAATCAGGTGCCTTAAGCAGACAGGGTGCAACAAATGCAACACATCTTTACATAATTAAACAAATGCAACATAAACAATGTGACATATTTGTGCATCATTAACAAAGGCAGCAGAAATAAATGTATTTCTTCACATAGCTAAAGTAATGCTCCCCAGCATAAACAAAAGTAACTCATCTTTGCCCTGCTAAAGTAATATCCTACAACAGTGTATTGTCCTCATTTTATGTATTATAGCATTGATTAGTAATGGGAGCTAACCATGTGTTATTTTTTTAAAAAGTGTTTTCTAACCATTGGATTGAAACAAAGTTTGAAATCTGTCTGTAATTCAAGTTTATTTTCCTGGAATTAGATAATGAAAATTCTGTTGCAAGGCCTGGTCTGTGACTAGAGTACTCAACTTGCTTTAAGAACATCTGGAGTTACTCCACTTCTAATAATGCTAAGCAAAAAGCAGACGGACTTTGAGCTCATCACACACAGAGGTCAAAGTTAGATAATCTAGAAGAAGCATGTTATAATTAGGAAAGTCCAACATGCAGAATCAGATAAACTGGAATGTAATTCCAGTTTGACCACTGATTGGTTACTTTATTCTACTATAGTTATCAGACTTTTGGAGGCTTGGCCTCCCCATGCATCATCATCATCATCATCATCATCATCATCAAATAATAATAATAATTTGTTATTACATGTAACTCAAATGGAAAACTTACTATTTCAGATATGTTTCTAGTTTTTTCTTTGATGTTTAATTTGATTTCAACACCCTCCATGAGGCAAGTGCTATTGCTAGTGCCTTATACAAATGGGGGAACTTATAGAGTAATCTTCAATATCATCTCAGTTACATCAGCAGAAAGGGATGAGGAATATTGTTCCCATATATATCAAATGACACAATAGCCATGAACTCTTTAGAACAATACATGGTACAAATGAGAACTATGTCATATAAATCTAATTATGTGAGCTATAGAGCAAGAAATAGGGACAAAATGAAATTCAAGTAATGTAAATTTTGAGTAATATTTCTCTGATCTCAAAGCATTCTGGCTACTCTTATTGTCTCCTAAGTTTGTCTTCTATATATCTATGAGATTATAAAATATGTTCATTTGAATGCCCATACAACAGCTAACTCATACCTGGTGATCAGCAGTGTATTATATTTGACTGAGGACATATGATGATTTGATAATTTACAGTAATGACCTTTATTATTATTATGCAGCTAAGGATTGAGCACTTAGCAAGTATTAACTCATTTATCAAAGTAACACAATGAGTTTTAAAACTTGCTTATTTAAGGTTTGTAAACTGAAGCACTGGGAAGATGGAGGCAGGAGAATTGTTTGAGTTTGAGGCCAGCTTGGGCTCTGTGGCTGGTTGAAGGGCAGCATACACTATAGAATAAGACTTAGTATGAATAAACAAAGAGGAAAAAAAGAAACAGTAGTCAACAGCAAATAAAACCTCCACTAGTTTGTGAGTAGATGCATACCCTACTTTCCAACCTGTTAATTGTTACCTTTTATTAATTTAATCATGGTAACATTTCAACTATGTGGAATCTACCCAGAAAATAATTGTCCCTTGCAGGGAGCCGCAGGCAAACGCCATTACAAGATGGCGCTTTCACCCTCGCAGTTCAGAGGTAAACAATTCCATATTTGGCAATGCTCCAGGACTGAGCGTCTAGGCTCTTCCCAAATGCGCTTTAACCTTGGGGTCCCTAACCAATCCTGAGGACCCTGGTGCCAGCGGGCATATCTGCAGCCAATTGAGGTGTGATTTGTGTCACTTTTCCCTATATAAGCAGCCTCCATTCGGAGCTTAGCCTCTTCGCTCCCTTCGCTTCCTGCACCCCCCTTCGCTTCCCGCTTTCCCCCTTCGCTTCTTGCTTTCCCATCTCGCTTCTGCACTCCCCTCGCTCCCTGCACTCCCCTAGCTCCCACAATCCCTTCAACCGAGAGACTCTCCAATAAAAGCGTGATATGAGAAGAATCCTGAGTGTGGTTGTTTTTCCTGCTGGTCGGGGAGAGCGCTGCAATTGGTGCCGAAACCCAGGAACACTCCTGGGGACGCCAGGCAAGGGGCCGAAGAGGATTCAGAACTCAACATGCGGAGAGGTGATGCGTCGGTAAGTCCTTTCAAGTGTGTTGAATCTGCAAATTGACCCTTGGATATTCTGCGGCTGCCTGTAAGTCCACAGCAGGCTGCGTGTAAACAAAGAGTGATAAGGCAGCGTTCCGCAGCGTTCCGCAGCAGGCGGCATGTAAACAAAAAGCAGAAGTCAGTCCGCTGTACATAAGGCGGCGTTCCGCCACAGGCTGCGTGTAAACAAAGAGCAAAAGGCGGCCTGTAAACAAAGAGTGAAAGTCAGTCCGCTGTAGATAAAGCGGCTGCGGTTTGTAGGACAGCTTGTCAGAGTCAGAGTCAAGGGAATCAGATTTCAAAGGGGAGGACTTAAAAGATAAAAGAAAAGGAAGGCCGGCAGAAACAAAGAAACAGATCTGAAGGGGGAAGAAAGGGCCCTCTACAATCTGGCAAAAGGACAGGGACAGGAGGGAAAAGGGAAAAGGCTCACTCCTTATATCCGGTCCTGGATAAATTTCAGAATTTAGATCTTTCTGGGGAGGAGTTGGACTCCCAGGAAGAAAAAGATCTGAAAAAAGCAGCTGCTAAATATGAAAAAGAGAGATATGGGAGGCGACGGCCTCCATCTTATAATTTTTCAGAGGCAAGGAGAAAGGGAAGCTCAAAGGCGCCTCAAGACTCCTGTGTTCCTTCCTCACTAAAATGTTGATTTGCTCCTAGGCATAATAATAAATAATAATATAATAAATAATATAATGAAATAATAAATAATAATATAACGTGTTATATATAATAATAATAAATAAATAATATATAATAATATAATGATATTATATAATGATTATAATAATATAATAATGTAATATAATAATAATAATGATAATAATGGAAAATTAAAATATTTACATGTGTCAGGGGACACTTGCTCTGGTGTCATCCACGCCACTCTGCTGGGATGAAAGATGGGTATTTTCCTCAGGATCCTAGGATGAATCCCTTTCATAGATGGCTTCTGTGTGGCATTAATGGTAGCTGTACGGACTTGACTGCCTTTGTGATGGTCAAGGGTGGGGCAATGGGACATGCCACATATAACTGTAGAGTCAATATGACAGAATTGGGAGCTGCAGGAGAATATAGACCAATTTACAATTGGACTGACAAATGCTATGCAATCAATAAGACCATTGTTAATCCTACCAGATTTTCTCCTATGCCAGTGTGTGTTTACCCTCCTTTTATGTTTATTCTTTCAAATAGTTCATTTTTAGAATGTACTAATGATAGTTGTTGGATGTCACAATGCTGGCAAGCTGATAAATTTTCTAGGGCCATGGTGGCTCGGGTTCCTCGATGGGTTCCGGTGCCAGTGGAGGTGCCCAGCACGATGACCTTGTTCAGACATAAAAGAGATTTTGGCATTACTGCAGTGATTATTGCGGCCATCTCAGCTAGTGCAATCACCGCCACTGCTGTGGGAGTAGCAATGGCTACCTCTTTTCAAACTGGCCAGACCTTGAATCAGATTTCAGCCTCAGTAACCCAGGCTTTGGATACACAAACCTCGGTCATTACACAATTAAAAGGAGGTTTGATGGTGGTCAATCAACACATTGACCTAGTCTAAGAACAGATTGGCATCCTATGGCAATTGGCTCAATTAGGATGTGAGTGGAAAGCTAGTGCCCTCTGTGTGACTAGTGTCCAATATGAAAAATTTACTCAAGCTGCAAATCTGTCACGAGTCCTGTCTTCGTATCTTGCAGGAAAATGGTCGGAGAATTTTGATGCTACTCTGGATGAATTGCAAAGAGCCATAGTGGTCATTAATTCCGCACAGGTGGACCTCAGTCTTGCAAAAGGACTAACTTCCTGGATTTCTTCTGCTGTCTCTTCTTTTAAGGAATGGGTAGGGGTGGGAATGTTTTTGGCTTGCTGCCTGGGAGGATGCGTACTCTGCCTTTGGTTGGTCTGCCGCCTGCAAGCCCAAACCAGGAGGGACAAGGTTGTAATTTCTCAAGCATTGGCCGCATTGGAGTGTGGTTCCTCACCCCAAATATGGCTTCCAGCCTTGAAGAGCAATTAGGTATACACCCTATGTAGCCTTTGCACCCCCTCAGGATGAATTGTCCCATTGCACTGGGGAAGGTACATATGGGATATATTGCTGACATAGCCTTTGCACCTCCTAGGAATGAATTCCATTGCACAGGAGAAGGTATGTCAGTTCAGTTACTGGGCCTCCTTTGATCGGTCCACACACAATGAAGTGGAGACCTGATTGGGAATAAGACCTACCTAATATGCTTAAGTAAAATAAAAGGGGGAACTGCAGGGAGCCACAGGCAAATGCCATTACAAGATGGCGCTTTCACCCTCGCAGTTCAGAGGTAAACAATTCCATATTTGGCAATGCTCCAGGACTGAGTGTCCAGGCTCTTCCCAAATGCGCTTTAACCTTGGGGTCCCTAACCAATCCTGAGGACCCTGGTGCCAGCGGGTAAATCTGCAGCCAATTGAGGTGTGATTTGTGTCACTTTTCCCTATATAAGCAGCCTCCATTCGGAGCTTAGCCCCTTCGCTCCCTTCGCTTCCTGCACCCCCCTTCGCTTCCCGCTTTCCCCCTTCGCTTCTCGCTTTCCCCTCTTGCTTCTGCGCTCCCCTCGCTCCCCGCACTCCCCTAGCTCCCGCAATCCCTTCAACCAAGAGGCTCTCCAATAAAAGCGTGATACGAGAAAAATCCTGAGTGTGGTTGTTTTTCCCGCTGGTCGGGGAGAGCGCCGCAGTCCCTCAATAAATAAAATTGGAATCATCTTTGCTGGTTTAAGTTTAGGTGGTATAACAGAGTGTTATTTTGTCAAAAAATGATAGATATTACTGATAAATCTTTTTAAAGGGGGAAGAAGTAAAAGCAAATGATAGAATTATAGATCTGTAAACACAGCAGTTTCCCTTTTCTTATTTTGCTCTTTTCTTTTTAAGGCTATAATATGATTACATCATTTCTCTCTAGCCTTCCTCTAAACTCTCCCATTCACTCTTCTTTGCTCTCCTTAAACTTGATGGTTCATTTTTCCTATTAATTGTTGTCACATGCATATGCATATATGTATGTATTGATGTTATTAAACATAACCTGCTTAGTCTGTAGAACATTGTTAATATATATTTTCAGAGCTGATTTCTTTACTGAAATGGAGTGAAGAGCTGACTCAGCTCTTAAGAGCCCTTGTTTCTCTTTCAGAATATCCAGGTTTGTTTTGCAGCTTTACCGTGTGGCTTACAAACACTAACAACTCCAGGTCCAGGGAATCTATCTCCCTTTTCTGATATTCATAGGCATCAGGCATACATATGGTGCACACACATAGAAACATGCAGGCAAAGATATACAAACACATAAAAATTAATTACTTAGTTAGAACATTTCTCTCTTATCTGTCCTCCTTCCAACCCCTTCCATATATCCATTCTCACTACTCTACTAAAAATTCACAGTTTAATTGCCATTGCATATATACATCTATTTGTATATACTTATATATTCCTAAGTGTAACTGGCTCAGACTATATAATGGTCATTGTATGAATGATTTAACAGATGACTGTTTAGTTCTGGAAAACCAGTTAGTGAGCTCTTCATTGCAGAAGCTACCCTCTCCAACTCCCGACTTTCTTGTTGCCTATAGTGCTTTGTGTAATGATAAGGCCTAATGGACTTTTCCATTTCTTACCACCAAGGCTCCTGTAGACTGCTGGAGACTCAGCCACCACCTAAGATCATGTCAGAGTCCAAGAGGGACCATGCAGTTGAAATTGCCAAACAATTCCATAGTGAAATCTGGCTTCGATTTCTGCCAAGGGCTATATTTGAGTCAATAGCTCCTATTGCCATGGAGGGCAGTTCAGAGGCCCATAGGATCGACAACTAAAACTACTTAAAACCTGAGAGAGTTTGTAAAGGAATTCTAGGGGAAAAAAAAAAGAAAGAAAGAAAATAGAAAAAAAAAACGAAAAAGAAAAAGAAACAAAACAGAGTTAAGCATGACTCAGTGCTGTGGCTCTTTTAAAACAGGTTTTCCTGATTCAGCAGTAGCAGAAAAAAAAGTGCCACTTGGTTTTGAAATGGTGACTTCCTGGGCCACGCTGCCAGCTTGAACTTTGGCTCTTTCAGGATGCCGAGCATTTAAATGGGGTTGGTGAGTAGAGTCAATAACTTGCTTAATGGCAACATAGACCCACTGTGTGCCTGAAAATGGAGCTGTGTAAATTGCTCAGGCTAAACAAATATCCTCCCCGACATGTTGGACTGGGCAGAGCAACAAGCACAGCAGTATTTGCCCTAGCAATGCCACAGCTTAGCTTTTTAAGAAGCACTTAACATTTTAAGAAGTCGCTCTTGTCAGAAAATAATTACAGATACACAATAAAGACAGATATAGAAATTTAAATGGGTCATTGTGTTGGATAAATGTATGTAGACTTAGAAAAGAAAGAAAAAGAGTGTAGAGAATTATAAAAAGAAATAAATTGTTTAAAAAATAAAACAAAGTCTTTAAAGAGACAGAGTACAGTAATAGATTAGAAGAATTAAAAAAATAAGCCACATGAAGATGGACAATACACAGAGTCTGGATTATGTATTTTATTGTGTTTTCTTCGAATTTTTATACTGAAGAGAGATATTTGGTTCTGCAGGCTACTAAGATAATCCAATATAAAGGTTTCTTGATTTCATAATTTATATCTAAAAATATGCTGCTTTTGAAAAAAGGTTCTTTTTTTTCCACAGAAGATGAGAAGCTGTGTAATCCTTCCAGACTACTGTGATTTGATAGAACATGATCCCTGAATGGTCGCTGTGAACACACCTCAAAAAATTAGTTCACCCAATAAATAGCAAGAAGCAGTTTGGAGAGAACTATGCATATACTTCCAAATATTGTTTATAAATGTTTCTTTACATTTAAAGGTGGATATGTTATCGAGATTTGCATTGCTATGGATCTTAGGCTATTGCTTGATTATGGTACTGTGATTGTAAAGTTTATTTGAAAATATAATGTATAATTAAGAAATATAGGTTAATAGATAATCATTTATAAGTCAAATGTGTAGTTATGTTAGTTAGGTTTTCTAGGTAGGTATTCTTCAAATCTTTCAAAGACTACAGAACATGGCATTTAAAATGTTTAAGAACTTAGGACTTTTCATGACATGAGACACATCTGCTCCTGGCAGTACCAATTACTCAAAAGGAAGATGTGCATAGGAGAAGCTCCTTATGGAATTTGCTAGCTATTTGGGGGAAGAATCTGCTCTTGCTTGGACTGCTTGATGTTATACTGGGTTAACTGAACATGCAGGACCCACAGAGAGATGACTGCTGGACTTGCCTAATGGTGAGATGATCCTTCAGGGTTCCTGCTTCATGAAAGAGTCTGCAAGACATTCTGCAGGACACAGAAGAAAGTGACCTATACATACTGCCAATATAGGTGAAAATGTCTTTGAAATTTCCTCCTTCATGGAAAATTCTGCTAGATACTAAGGGCCATAGGCTAAAGATGGATGCCCAAATGCTACAGAAGAATTTTGGGTGACTGTCCAGGCATCAAGGTGTCTCTGTCAATTCTAGAGTTTAGGAAGATTCTTACAATGCACTTCCTGTTTACTTAGGTAATATTATATCCTTCTGGAGTCTGATGGAGTTGAAGAATAGCTATAATTATAGTTTACCTTAGTTATGATAAAAGATAATGTAGATATAAATATAGTAACTGTAATTCTTGCTTGATACCTGTTTTGTATATGTATTTTTACTTTGTTAAAATTAAAACCTTCCTTTTTATTTAAACAGAAAAGGAAAGGTGACATGGGCTTCCCCTCTGTATTCTGTGAATATCATTGGTTAATAAAGAAGCTGTTTTGGACCTGTGATATGATAGAGCAGAGCTAGACAAGGAAAACTAAACTGAATGCTTGGAGAAAGGAAGCTGAGTCAGAGAGAAGCCAAGTAGCCCTGCTGGAGACAGATGCCAGAACTTTACCCAGTAAGCCACAGCCTAATGGTGATACACAGATTAATGGAGATGGGTTAAATTAATATGTAAGAGCTAGCAAATAAGAAACTAGAGCTAATAGGCCAAGCAGTGATTTAATTAATACAGTTTCTGTGTGGTTATTTTGGGTCTGAGATGCTGGGCGGCAGAGAAATGAACAAGTGGGCTCTACAACAGGGGTTGGGTTAGGATTAGGTTGACACCCAAGCCCATGTTGCTGTCTGAGGGTCATATGGCCATTGGGACCATACAGATCTGGGTATCATATGCTGCCTCCTGGTGCCAGTGATTTCCAGACCTAAACTGTAGAGCATGTCTGAGTCTATGGCCCTACTGCATCTAGGGTCTGCATTGATGTCCATGACTCCTATTACCATCAAATGCCAACTTGATAGACAAGGAGAGCTGGCTCTGTACCTCACCAGCTGCAGCACTTGGGAGAATTAACTCTGCACTTCGCCTGGCCACAACAGTAAATCTGGGCCTGATGGTGTGGGTCCAAGTGAACCAGCCAGAGTGCTTTGGAGCAGGAGAACTGGATCTGCTCCTTGATCCCTGCTGCAGTGGGCAAGCTAGTTATGGCACTGCTGGAGAACTCACCCTGTTGGTGGCAACGAGGGAAAGCTGTTAGGCTGATCAACACAGCTACCATCTAGGCCCAGAACCAGAGCTATGAGTTAGTCTACCCCATAATCACCTCATCTGTGAACTGCTGGAACCTGTGAAGGGGGCAGCCTCCAGATCCCGAGCTACAGAATCTTCATGACACAAAACAACACAGGAAATCCAAAAGGAATCCCTGTGGGGGCTGAGTATCAAGGATATTACAGAAGTCAGATGCCTCAAACCAGACCAATTACTCACTGAAATGATCACTTAAAAATAAAGATGTATGGAATAAAGGGTATACTGTTTGAGACACTCTGTCATACTACAGCTTCCTTGCCAAGACTTTTTCTGTGTGTTAGCTAAATTGGTTGTTTTTGTTTTCTTTTGAATTTTAATTTGTTTGGTGGAGAAGTTACCAGGGCAGAGTGTAGATATGAAGGGACCAGGTGATTGACAGGATTGGGATATATGATGTGATAACTTCGGACCGAGCGGCCATGGGTTGGTGGGCGGCTGGGTCACTGAGGACCAGGTAGCAGTAGGGCGGCAGGGACCGCTGGCTCGGCCCAGCATGTAGACGTCCACGCGGGTGCGCGGCAGCCGACGGCATCAGTGGTTTTCTCATATCAACTATGGAAATGGAACAAGAAAAGATGAAAGTGAGTAAGGAGTTGAGCCCTGATTCAGCCTCCTGCCACTGCTCAGCTTGTCATGGGGATGAGACCTGGAGCTACCACCATCCCATCAGGGGCCGGGCCAAGTCTCGAAGCCTATCAGCCTCACCTGCCCTGGGCAGCACCAAGGAGTTCAGGAGGACCCGCTCTCTCCAAGAATAAATAAAAGAAATATAAATAAGTAAATATTTTTCTACTACATGATTTTAATCCCTGAATAAATGTTTCCTAAATTCATATAATTAATTTTATGTAGTACATTCCCCACAGTACTAATTTCAGCTAATTTAAAATCAAGCATTTTTTTCTTTCATCATTTAAGAACAGAAACCATTAAAATAAAGTTTGAAGCATAGAATCACAATTTCTCTTTATATGATGAAGTACTTTCAATTTTGCTGTTCTCAATATACCAATAATATCTTTAATGTCAGTTAATCAGGAAGTCAATTACTGAGTAATATAATACTATATGTTCCTCTTATAAATAAATAGCAATGCATGAAATCATTTTATCTATAAAACAAATTTTTCCTTAGATTTTTAAGCAGATATGTAATTTGGAGTTGGTATTGCCTTGAATTAATCATAAGCAATTACCCAAAGTTTGCATATTTCATAGAAATAGTTTGGCAATCTGGTCCTCAAGATAATATATGGATTCATGATATCTATTAATACTCTTGGAATGATTGAGTTCTGCTTTGTATGTCATCTTTAGTAATGCATATTCCATATACCAGGAAGCAAAGATCTTATGGTAAAAGTTATAAAGAATGAATCAAATATGAAATGTGACTCAATCACATGAAATTAACCTCTTCACACAATCAAAATTTTCATTTTATAAACAAAACCAGAAAACATTCTAATCTCCAGTCATCATTTGTAAGGAACAGCAGAAAGCAAAACAACAGAAAAAGGAAAGGGGGTGTTGTCAACCCAAGCTTCCCATGTGAGACAAACCAATCATTGTCCCCCAAACTGTGAGAGTAGACTCAAAGACTGAAACTTGCTGAATATTCTGAATTAAATTGATGAAGTTCAAGTTTTAAACCCCAGAACTATTTCCCATAAACAAGAAGCCACAGATTAGTACTTATAGTTTTATTATCCCCTTCTTAAAACTAATCAAACTGAGAAATATTATAAATTTACTATTTTATTATTAAATCTCTATAGAAGTTTATACTTCTTACAAATTTGGAAACCAATATTATACTGCCTAGAATATATTTTGACATATTATCAAAAGTGAGATGAAAATGTATTAGTTTTAAATTTTTAGATATGGAAATAAATTCATTGAGTAAGCAGAAAACTAAGCCAACTTTTTATAATTGCCTGGCAAATTTACTTATTGGTAATTAAGCTGAAGGATTAACAAATATGAAATAGATTATTTAAAGCAAAGAAGCTCAATGTTTAATCCAGTAAATGTATTTCATCTCATGGAGATGTTTCAGTCATGATTGTTTTGGGCTTGTTTAATAATCACAATCTTATATTTGATCTTCACTTCTGTGTGGAAGGACAAGTGACTGTCATTACAACCAATACTGGCACTTTCCAAACAAAATTGCAATTAAAATGTCCTGCTTAAACTATGGGATATTTAATACACCATTATAATTAAGGAATGAGCATGAATCTGACTTAAAATAAACCTCCAAGAGATGAGTTCACCAAGGAATGTAATATATGTCTTTATCTTAAAATTATTTTGCTTTTCAGAATGCGTGTTAAAGGCAATCTGTGGTTCGATATTATGGGAAGAAATAACCAACCATATCTTGCTTATAAATACTTGAAATTTTAACACTTAAGTAACCTGTCTAATCATCATCTATTACACTGCCTGGAGATTGAAAAATAAGGTCGACAGAGAGTGGTATTAATGCTAAAATTTTGTGTTCCACAAACTAAAGGAAATTCCATCATTAGTAGTAGTATGCTAGCTTGCATTAGACAGGGTTCAGGTTATGTGTTTGCTTGTTTTTCCTTCTGTAAATTCATTTATAAAAGTAGGAGCAAGAAAAATTGGGTTCTGAGAGCAGCAAACGTCTTTTCATGTGCTGATATTTGTCTCCCCTGCACCGATATACAGGAGTAAAATGTTCCCTGAAGAAATTTCAGTAGAAGCAAGAAAGTATGGAAGACAATGGTCTCCCATAGATCATCAAGAGATGAAATCATCTTAGTGACACTTGGGGGGGAGGAATTTTATCTATAGCAATGAGGAAGACATCATGGGAAACAAATATTTGGGTTCAGAATGTTAAACCATCCAAACCACAAAAGCCACTCACTCTCAGAGAACACGTCTTTTCTAAAACAGTTTTAAATTAAAATGAAGTTAGTCTAGTGCTGTGAAAGTGGCACTAGATCATATAATTGAGTAAATTGTTATTTTATTCTTAGTAGCAGTATTGGTTTGTAGCCGTGACTGACTGTGAACTCATGATCCTCCTGTTCAGCTTCTTGTTTTTTTACTGGAGAATTCATATCTGTGTCCTCTTGCTGGATGATTGTTTACCTTATTGCAACAAATACATCTTTTATGCTTCTTTCCCCAGACATCTTCAAGGCAAATAAGTATATGATATGGTATATAATTGTCTTTAACCTTGACTAATCACATTTTTGCATTGATAGATCATGTCTTGATTTTCTGTTATGATGTATACATACATACACACATACATACATACATACATATGTTGTCATTATCCAGAAAGCTTGAATGTAAGAAAATCTTCCTACAGATATATTTGATTTAGAAATAATAAAGTGATGATTAGACATAGGCCAGTGAACAAAAACTAATATACACATCTAAGTTAATATGAATTATATCAAATCAAGAAAAGTAATAAAATGGAGGAAAGATTTCTTTAAACAAACATTGCCATGAAAAATAAGTATCAACATACAACTGACTTGAACCTTAGGGTCTTCACAAAAGTTAACTCAATAAGCACCAAGGGATATAAACTGAAAGGCTAGAACACAAAGTAAAGGTAAAGTTGGAGAATGGCTAGGTGATTATGTTCTTACTTCAGTTAAGAAATTCTATGCTGGAAAACAGAGAAAACAATCAGAAATTCATAAGATATATTAACAACAGGTGGATCTAATGATGGAATATATCTAATTTTCATAAGAAATGCTTATAATTCACTGACAGGAAAACAATCCAGGTGAAAAATTGAACTTCTTATCAGCATGGATATCATACCTAAGAATATACACAAATATTAAATTATGTAAAAAGATGTACTGAATTAAAAGTCTCCAGAGAGCTACAATATAGAATAACAATGTCTAACCAATATACATATTAATGATGCCATCTAAGGAATGGCCACAATCCAGAACTCTGACAACACCAAATGCTGAGGAGAATCTGGAGTGACAGGAGCTTTCATTCTCTGTTGGTGGGAATACAAGATGGTGCTACTATTTTGAAAAACAATGTGCTTCTTATAAAGATAATATAGTTTTGCCGTGACTTTGAGTATTCATATTCCTTAGTGTTTATACACAGGGACATAAATTCATGTATAAAAATAAAAAATGAAATTATTATAGAAGATTAACCCATGCATCACAAAATTTTGAAGTAATGAAGATATTCATTATATGTAGGTAAATTGATAATAGTTGGTTTGTCAAAGGCTATAAAACTGTAATTCCAACTACATGAAACTGGATAAAATTAAAATGTTAGGAACTATTAAGGACTAGAGAAGAAAAAAGTAGGAAAGAACAAAAACATAGGAATTTTACATTAATATTACAATGGTTGGAAAATGTTTTTATATGTAGATACAAAAACATATATTTATACTTATATCTATATATGATTAAGCCCTTATAATATATTAACCCTAAGAGTAATTTCTAATATAGACTATAGATGTTGGAAAATAAGGTTGTGCCAAGGTTAAGATACTGATGATAGCAATCTGTGACAAATGTACCATTCTGTGTGTAGGGAGTGCTGTTACTAATATAGAAGGTTTATGCGCGAAGTTACTGATAGGGCTTTTATAGAAACTTTCTGTATTGTTCTCAACACAGAGACACACAAACACATACACACACACTACTTTTGTGTATTCATGTTTATAATTATAATTATTTTGTGAATTGATAAGTGAGTGTAATTATGTAAACTACATTTGAGAATGCCATTTTGGTTATATTTCAGAAAAAGTAAGGCATAAAATTATTTGAAACCCTCAGGTTGTTTTGCTCACAAAAAAAATTCTTTTTCTATACTAAATAAAATTTTTGGAAAAGTGTGCACGCTCAGAGTTGTTTTGAATGAGATAAACACTGAATGACTTTACTAATCCATTATTCACACAGAATCACTCTCGACATCTGTGTATAAGAAAGAGAAAACTGGAATTTTTACATAAAATTGTGAAAATAATCTTGTTCTTAAGACAGCCAATATCAATAACATTGTTCCCTTGCAAACATTATATTGTTTTAATTGGATCTGAGCCTTCACACGAGTAAAATTATAATTCCTGTGTGTGTTCATGTTTCAGACAGTAAGTTACAGCGCAAATCTGCACTTACATTTTATATTAATTACTTAAGATCTAATTCTCCACATTAAGGTTGACCTCACTCTTATTTATTTTTATTAGTTCTTAAGAGGATTTTATACATTATATTATTTGCCTCATCACCTAATTCCTCCCTGATTCACTTCCATTTCCTTTTCCCCAAATTTGTGTCTTCTTCCCTGTCTTTTTTTAACTCATTATGGTGCTTTAAATAAGATTATAAGGCCAACTACATGAAACTGGCTAAAATTAAAAAGTTATGGACTGTTAAAGACTAGAGAGGGAAAAGTAAGAATGAACTAAAACATAGGAATTTTATGTTAATATTACAATGGCTGGAAAATGTTATTTTATTTGAGTAAGCCCTTAGAATATATAACACTAACAGTAATTTCATTCATGCATTTGAATGTTCGGTCCCAGTTGTTGGTCTTGTTTGAGAAGGATTAACAGATGTATCCTTGTAGGAGACAGTGTCATTAGGATGGTTGTCATGTTTCACAAGATTTGTACCATTCCCAATCCCCCGTCACTTTGTGTGTGTATGTGTGTGTGTGCTTCTGCAGGCATGTGTGTGAGCCTCATGGTTCTATCTCAAGATGGTAATTCTCAGCTACTGCTCTAGTAGCATTCTGCCTGCTTGCTGCCTTGATGGTCATGGACTCTCATCCTCTGAAACCATAACCCAGAAATTAAATTTCTTCTTTGATAAGCTGCTTTGTTGTGGTGTTCAACCACAACGGAAAAGTAACTAAGACGCCAATCAAGTCTAATTTGACACCTATAATTGTGGAACTGTGTTCTTCCACTGGAGTGTGGCTTATCTGTGTGAGGACGTTGCCTTACAGAAAACAGACTCTCCTCTGATAATCTATCAATTGCTAATAGTTCCTCAGCTAGGGCAGTGAAGAGGGGAATTTGTACCCACTTCTATTACGTACGAGGAAATTTGTTCTGTCTTCGGACTTTATGTATGCATACAAAACACTATAAATATGCGTGACTGCACTATTGTGTCCACAAAGCACCATTTCTTTGTAGTTATTTACAACTTATGACGCTTGCAGTCTTTCTGTCCTTTCATCGCAATGCTCCCTACATTTTGGGATTTAGAGTATAAAAGGTGTTCTGTTTGGGCATGAACATTTCTAACTTCTTTTTTTTTTTTCTGCATCTTCACCTGTTGTGGGCCTCTCTTAATCACCATCTAGTGAACAAAGAAACTTTGCCGATGAAGGTTGGAATATTCAGTAATCTTTGAGTATAAAAGTAAATCATGAGAAGTCAGAATAATAATAGATTCTCCCACAGGTCCTACAATCTGTGTAGTCACAACTTCTTGGCACCCATAATACTGGCGTTATGGGTTTCATTTGTGTATTGGGCTTTAAATCCAACCAGAAAGAGGGTGATTATTGTGATATATTCCTGCCATGCACCAGTGTGCATGGCTTGCCAGGGCAGTCATTTTGGTAGCTCTCAAATTTCACAGCTGGGGTGAGATTGATCATTAATTTTCTCCTCTGGTAGCGTGACTAGCATATCCTTCCCCTATGAAAGCTTGCCAGTAGTAAAAGAAACTCTCAGGCTAGTACCAACTTTACTTATCCATGTTCTGTGGCTTCAGTACATGTCATTTTCAGCAATAGACTCTTCACACTAAGTTCCGAAGGGCAACCAAAAATGTTCACAAGAGTCTGTAACATGTGGGAGTTGGAGGGATCTCACAGTCCAACAACCCATAAGGAGGGAATTCATTCATGTCAGATGGCTTCCTATTTTTTAATCTTCAGGTGTCTAGTAGGGATACTTTTACGTTGTTATATGGTAAATCCATTTAAACTCTTTAAAAAAATATGTGTATAAATATAATAAAAAGCTTCTATATTAGTAGGTGCCCATCTTTTTCAGAAAGACTTTAGTAATACTTAGCTTTCCCTATACTCACTTTTCTATCCTTCCCACCATCACCTACAGTATTTTACGCTCCAATTCCTCTTTAGCTATCTAGATGGCTATATTCTACATCCTCTCCTGTAAAATATATTCCCCCATGGACTTTTACTAATCTCCTGACCTTTGTGACTATTCCAAATGAAGCATTTGAATCTAATGGTTCAAAACTAAATAAATGAGAGAAAATATGTGTTGTGTATCTTTCTGGGTATGGGCTAACTTACTTGGAATTATTGTTCCCATTTCTATCCACTTACCTATAAGGGTATTTGAATTTTAATTGCCTAACTCTTAAATAATTAATTTCATTATTGTATTTAGATATCACATTCTCATTCCCAATTTATCAGTTTATGGTTATCTAGGATACTTTAATTTTCAGACTATTGAGAATAAAGTATCAATGAATACATGAACAAATATCACTGTATTAATATGTAGAGTCCTTTGATTGTAAACCCAAGAATGATATACATAAAACTTGTAGGGTCATTTTCTAGTTTCTTGGAAGAAATTCCACACTAATTTACATAGTTGCACCAGTTCCTACTCACTTCAGGAAGGACTAAGCACACCATTTCCCCACATATTTTATTCATTTTACTCACTATGACTTAGGTAAGTCTAAATCTTTGTTTGGATTAAGTCCAAATCTTTTTCTGGCATTTTAGAAATGGCTATGTTCGTTGAGAATCATTGGAGTTGCATTTTCTAGTTTATTGTTCTCTAATATAGATATACATTTCTTTTTTCTATTTTTATTTTATTCAAAAAAACTATCTTTTTTCATTTTACATTCTAACCCCAGTTCCCATTCCCTCCCTTCCTCCAGTTTTCTCCACCTTCCCCCCATCCTAGCTCCTCACCCACTCTTCAGAGAGGGTAAGGCACATTGCTTTGAGGAAGAATCAAGGTCCTCGCTATTATATCTAGGCTGAGCAAAGTGTTCTTTCAAAGAGAATGGGTTCCAAAAATTCAGTACAAGCAGGAGATATAAACCCAGGTCCCACTGCCAGTGGCCCCACAGTCTGCCACAGTTGTACAACTGTCACCCACAATCTGATGACCTATTTTGGTCCTCTGTTGGTTCCTTCCCTGTATGGCTAGAGTTTGTGAGCTCCCATTAGCTCAGGTAAGCTGTTTCAGTGGGCACCCCCATCATGGTCTTGACCCTATGCTCATATTCTCACTCCTGCCATTCTTTGACTGAATTTTGGAAGCTCAGCCCAGTGCTCCACTGTGGCTCTCTGCCTCTGCTTCTATCAATTGCTGGATGAAGGTTCTTGTGACATTTAATGTAGTCATTAATCTGACTACAGGGCAAAGCCTATTCGGGCACCCTCTCCACTATTGCTTAGGGTCTTAGGTGGGGTCATCCTTCTGTATTCCTGGGAATTTCTCTAGTGCCAGGTTTCTTGCTAGCCCCATAATGGTTTCCTCAATAAAGATATCTTGTTCTTGCTCTCCATCTCTGTCCTTCCTCCATCTTGACTACCCCGTCCCTACTTCAGGACCCAGTAATATCATTCTTGGGCATAATGCTAAAGGATGATTAATCATACTACAAGGATATCTGTTCAATTATGTTCATAAAAGCATTATTTGTAATAGCCAGAACATGGAAACAACTAAGATGCCCCATAACCAAAGAATGAATAAAGAAAATGTGGTAGATTTACACAATGGAGTACTATTCATCACTACAAAAAAACACTGACATCTTGAAATTTGCATAAACATCCCGAGTAAGGTAACCCAGACCCAGAAAGATGAGCATGGTATGTACTCACTCATAAGTGGATACTAGTTGCAAATCAAAGTATAAGGAGCCTATAGTTCATAACCTCAGAAAGGCTAAGTAACAAGAAGAATCCTACACACACATGAATCAACATACAACATATATTACCTGCTGACATAGTTCAGTATGCCTGCACATGTTTGTTTCTATGACTGACCACTCTACATTTGACAACCAATCTTCCAAAGGCCTTATCACTTTGGAAGATTATTCCCCTTCTCTTATAGGTTATAAATTGCCT
>PVIU01026873.1:0-21305 GCA_004026605.1 Ondatra zibethicus | reverse complement strand
AAACTTACTCACCCCTAAGGGTGCAGGGTTCCGTCACTGCTTCAAGAACCCAATGAGAGTACGAGGACCTCATCACAATAAGTTACTCAGGTTAATATGGTTTGATAAAATGAATTTTCAATGTTCCTTCTATTTCTTTTATGAGGAACAATTTGAAGAGCATATTGTCTTCTTTGAAAAGTTCATAGAATTCTGTCCTAGTCATTCTAATGGATGCATAGTGATATTTCATTGTACCTTTAAATTCATTTCTCTAAGATAGGTAAAACTTGGCAGCTTTTTCCATATGTTATGTTATGCGGCTGCTCCTTCAGCCAATAGCCTTTAAGATACCAGCCCACTGGGGCCTGATCTCTTTAGTTTTAAAAAGCAGCAGTAGCCGTGTGCTCACTCTCTCTTGCTTTCTGCTTCCAGCTTTTAGACTTCGTTCCTGATCACGCAGAGGGCTGTTGTCTGGGAGGGTGATCTGTAAGTTTTTTCCCTTTAAATAAATAACCATTTTGTTAATCACAATTCCATGCTGGTGTGGGATTGTTTTATGACTTATGCCTTCATCTGGCACCCAACATTTGGTTTTAACACCACCCTCTGGCTCAGCTGCCTGCCACCAGCTTGGCTTGGCACTAGCCCTCCCTCAGCTGCCTCCCCTCATGGATTTAAATTCCATGTCTCCTGGGCTCCATGGGCCCAGACAGTCTCTGCCTGCCTGGTTTGCTCTATTCTGAGTGGTTTTTAAATCCTCCCTGCAGCTCAGCACTTAAGCGCAAGTAGTTGCTGAATGCTGAAACCCCTTGGGGCGATTCTTTGTCAAGTGGAGGCATATGCGGCTTCCAGGTTGCTGTTAACTACCCCTGGATTCTGGGTTTCTGGTTCTGTGTATGGAACTGATTTAATTATATTTACTTTGTTGAGCAACTCATATTTCCCAGTTTTTAACAAATACTAAGGCAGACACTGAAAAGGGACCCCATTTCTGTCATCTTTGCATTGGTTCTTCGTGACATGGCAACAGTGCCACCTGCTGGATAATAGGTAATATGGCAGTTTTCATTTCCATTGCAACTTTTACTGCTTTCTTTACTAATTCAATGGATTTTATCATGTGAGGTTTATATGACTATGGGGATACCTCAATATATTGGTTACTAGGTTTCAGTTTTCTTCTCCATATTCTATCATTAAGGAAAAATATGGCAATCCTAAGAACAATACAGTCTTTATGGACTAATAATTAACGGCTAGTTGAAAGGATTAAAATTATTGAAAATCAGAAGTTATCTGAACAACTGGATATTATGATAGGCAAAGTTGACTCCATATCCAAGGGCACTAGGAAGTTACCTGAAAGGGTTTATACTGTTGAATTTGATGTGCAGAAGTTATCCCAAAGTTTTGATAAGGTAACTGACAGAATGTACCTCCAGGATGGCAATTTACAGGATATCCAAGAAAAGTTCAAGGAGGACATGTTATCTTTGAAGGGAAAAATTAAAACCTTGGAATTACAGGTACAGAATGGGGACCAAAAAATTGATACCTTAGTGAAATCACTAGAAACATATGCAGGTCAGGAGATTCAGGCTTTACAAGAGACAATGATAAAAAGATTTCAAATGATTGAGGAAACTATTGGAGCTGGTGAGCAGAATAAGAAGGCACAAGGACAGGATACAACATCACCACTGGCTGTCAGAGCTGGTTTACCCAGGGTTTTAGCATCATACCCTGTAATTTACTCTGACAAAGCATCAACTTCTAAAGACTCAAAGGGAGCCAAAGAAGGTAGATGGACACCAATAGGAATGAATGATCTAAAAGAAATTAAGGAAGCTGTCATTAATTATGGCTTGCAATCTGCATTTGTTAAGGAAATGATAAGGACTTGGGCTTCTAATGGCAGAGCTACCCCCCCCATGATCTCTCTCAGTTAGTGTCCACAGTATTGGATGATGGACCTTCCTTGATGTTTGGAATTTATTTCAGAGAAGAATCCAAACATATGGAACAGCAAGGAAGAGCAAAAGGTGTGGAGGTTTCCCAAGATCAAATGCTTGGCATAGGAGCGTATGCTGATCCACAGGTCCAAGCTCTTTATGACAAAGAAGTATTGTCCCTATGCCACAAAGCAGCCTTAAATGCTTGGGATAGGATACAAGAACCAAAGAAAAATGTCGAATTATATATCAGGTTAGGCAGGGACAGAGAGAACCCTTTACTGACTTTTTGCAAAGATTAATTAAGGCTCTGCAAATAGGAGTAACAGACCCAGAAGCTAGATGAATAATTCTTGAATCTCTGGCTTTTGAAAATGCAAACTTAGAATGGAAAAAGATAATTGGGCCTTTAAGGTCTAGATCAGCACCTATGGATGAATGGATTCAGCATACAATCAATGTTGAGATGTTTGGCTATAATGATTAATCTTGGGTGGGAGAAGCAATTTCCAAAGCAATGAGGAGACATCAAACTGCCAAATGTTTTAATTGTGGTAAATTAGGACATCTGAAAAGGGATTGCAGGCAAGGAATTTCTAGGAATAATATCTCCTCTGGGAATAACAAAAATAGGTGACCTCGGCCTTCAGGTATTTGTAGGAGGTGTGGTAAAGGCTGACATTGGACCAATGAATGTAGGTCAACAACAGACAGACAAGGCAACCCAATACCATCGGGAAACCCCTTGAGGGGACTCTTGCAGGCCCCCAAGCCAAATGTGACCCAGTCATTCCCAGTTACAGTGGAGGGTGTGTCTCACCAAGAAAATTTAAAAATCCAATGCCTGCTGTAAAAAGCAATACAGGTCTAAATGATGGGTTAAATGTGGAAGATGAGTCAAAAAATCCAGTAGGACAGAGTAAACGTATATTTTGGCAGACTTCTATTAACAATCAAAGACCAAAGCTAAGAGTCTGTATAAATGGCATCTTTATTGAAGGCTTATTAGACACGGGTGCGGACGTAAGCATCATTACTCCAGAATCTTGGCATCTGAATTGGCATCTTCAAGAGGTAGATGTTCAGTTTCTGGGAATTGGGACCCTATCTCGTGTAAAACAAAGCACGAGATGTGTTGAATGCATAAGGCCTGAAAGGGCAAATAGGAAGACTAAGGCCATATATAGCCAATATAGCAATAAATTTATTGGCCATGACCTGCTACAGCAATGGAATACCCAGATTAACATTCCTGTAGTCCCAAGATCTCATAATTCTGGGAAGGATATAATGAGGTATTATGGTAAAATGTCACCAGCCATTCAGGATGTACAAGAACATACAGCAACTAGCAAACATTTAGAGGTACCAACAGCCTTATCTTTAAAATGGTTAACTGTGAAGCCAATATGGATCAAGCAGTGGCCTCTAGCTGAAGATAAATTACAGGCTTTGGAACAGCTGGTACGAGAGCAACTAGATGCTCACCATATTGAAGAATTAACCAGCCCTTGGGATTCTCCTGTGTTTGTTGTAAAAAAGAAATCTGGTAAACAGAGAATGGTGACAGATCTAAGAGCTGTCAACAAGGTAATTCAACCTATGGGTCCTCTACAATCTGGAATTCCTTTGCCTTCTTTATTACCAAAAGGATGGCCTCTTATAGTTACTGATTTAGAAGATTGTTTTTTCATTATACCTTTACAAGAAAAGGATAGAGAAAAAATTGCCTTCACAGTGCCTACTTATAATAATTCTCAGCCTACTAGGAGATATCAATGGACTATCCTCCCACAGGGGATACTCAATAGTCTCACATTGTGCCAATATTTTGTAAGTCAGCCATTGGAAATAGTTTGTAAAAAATTTCCTAAGTCTATAATTTACCATTACATGGATGACATTTTGTTGTCTGATTCAAATAAAGATACTTTAGAAAGGATGTTTGAAGAAGTAAAGGAAGTCTTGCCTAAATGGGGATTACAAATTGCTCGTGAAAAGATTCAAAGAGGAGATTCTGTTAATTACCTAGGTTACAGAATAAGTTTACAGAAAATTAGAACACAAAGGGCACAAATTAGGAGAGAACAGTTATGGACTCTTATTGACTTTCAAAGATTGTTAGGAGACATTTCCAGTCTACTACCAGCTGTTGGGATAACACCTGATCTAATAGTTCATTTAAACAAATCCTTAGATGGTGATAAAGATTTGAATAGTCCCAGAGAATTAACATCTGAAGCAGAAAAGGAATTGACAATGGTTGAGGAAAAATTACAGGAGGCACATGTGGATAGAGTAAACCCAAATCTTAGATGTATCCTAGTCATATTGCCTTCCAGAATTTCTCCTACAGGGATTTTAATGCATAGGGAAGATATTATTTTATAATGAATATTTATACCACATAAACCAAGTAAAAAATTAAAAACTTATGTGGAAAAAGTCTCTGAATTAATTATAAAATGTAAACTGAGACTTTGTCAACATGCAAGCATAGACCCATCAGAAATTACAGTGACTTTTATTACTGATGAAATAAAAAATTTATGGGAAGACAATGAACCATGGCAAAGAGCTTGTGCTAATATTTTTTGGGAGAAGTTAATAGCAACTATCCCAAAAGTTATAGACTTAACCTCATAAAAAGAACTTCTTGGATTCTTCTTCGAATTGTATGTGATGCACCAATAACTGGAGCCTGTACATTTTTTACTGAATCAAATAAATCAGGGAAAGCAGGTTACAAATCAGAAGAATTGAGTAAGGTGGAAGAAAGCCCTTATAATTCTGTCCAGACGGCAGAATTATATGCCATTCTTATGGTGCTAAGGGATTTTAAAGAACCTCTTAACATAGTTACAGATTCACAATATGCAGAAAGAGTTATCTTGCATATTGAAACCACTGAATTTATACCAGATGACACAGAATTGGCTTCATTGTTTATCCAGGTGTAAGACATAATCAGGAATAGGCCTTGTCCTATGTACATAACACACATCCGATCCCATATGGGTCTGCCTGCTCCTCTAGCACAAGGTAATGCTGAAATTGATCAATTATTGATTGGAAGCACGTTTCAGTCCTCAGAATTTCATAAAAAAACATCACATCAATAGCAAAGGTTTAAAGAAAGAGTTTTCTATTACATGGCAAGAAGCTAAGGAGATTATAAAGAGATGCCCTACTTGCTCTTTCTATAATCAAACACTGTTGCCTACAGGAAGTAACCAAAAGGGTACTCAAAGGAATGAAATCTGGCAGATGGATGTGTTCTACTTTACGGAATTTGGTAAATTAAAATATGTACATCACACCATAGACACGAATTCAGGTTTCCAATGGGCAACTTCCCTGAGCTCAGAAAAGGCTGATTCCGTAATCACACACTTATTGGAAGTTATGGCCATCATGGGTATAACTGCACAAATAAAGACAGACAATGGTACAGAATGTGTATCTAAGAAAATGAAATGCTTTTTTGCTTATCATAATATAAAGCACATTACAGGTACGAAATAATCCTACAGGTCAGGCAGTTATAGAAAGGTCAAATTGTACAATAAAGGATATGCTGAACAAACAGAAAGGGATGAAAAATACCCCCAGAAATAGATTGCATAATGCTTTGTTAACCTTGAATTTTCTTAATGCTAATGAGAAAGGAACAACAGCAGCAGAGAGGCATTGGCTGATGGAAAAAACTTATGAATTGAATCAACCAGTATATTTCAAGGATATGCTGACCTCACAATGAAAATTAGGAGAGATGCTATGCTGGGGAAGGGGTTTGGCTTTTGTTTCCACAGGAGATGAAAAATTATGTATGCCATCAAAATTAATAAAGATTCACATTGAAAAGGAGAAACCTATTGAAACAGAGAAATGACAGCTTGTCCACACTGGTGATAACCATACAGGTAGTAAGAAAAGCATTTAGGATGGGGGTAGGGTCCTGTTCTTGTCTTTGCAGGAAAATACTCATCTTCAAAAATTCAAGTAACTCCTGATGTTTGAATGATGACAGGTAGAAAAATAACTATCCAATAGGGCTCATCAAGAAAATCAAATATGGTTCATAATTACAAATGATACTATGTATACATTTATATATATGCATATGTATGTATATGTTTATGAATATATAGAGCTGGTTTTATAGTTGGACAATGGTTCTGTCCTTCTTTAAATCCAAGCATTTTGTTAAAAGAAAAAACCCAGAGTTTCTATCTCATGTTGAGGCGTTTGATGTGAGACAGAAAGAAAAAAGTATTTAGAGAATATCTTTGCTTTTCTTCATATCTATTTTTGTCTTTATCATACCTTTCATTGGATATATATGTCTGTAAATGTCTGTATAAGTAATGTTTAAGTTTTCCACAATGAACAATGAATTTTCCTGCAGTAATCTTTAAAGTTTCCAGGAAAAAGATGGGACCCCATAACAACTCCACCTGGTTGATATGACATCATGACACTGATAGCGCTACTACAAGACCTGTTTTGGGTACCAGCTGCACAAGATGGTTCCAACTTGGTTAGCTGAAATGGTGCACTTCTTTTACAACGTTTTGGCCAGACTTCCACAAAATACTCAGAGACTATTTGCAATCTTACCAGACATTAATCTTGAAATGTAACCATCATTTTACTTTCACAGGATCCCCTAGAAAGAATGTCGCCCCCATGACAGCTGGAAGTAATTCTAGAAGATGATGTCCCCTCTCCCAGCAAAGTTTGCCCTCAGGCTTAGGGACATCATTTAGGGGTTGATTATAATTGGTATACTGTTGAGGGTTGGGGGAGGAATTTTATAAGCTCAGGGACATTTTTGAAAAAAAAAAGAGGGAAAATTGGATGATGGGATAATAGATTGGTATTTGTGAGTTATAGTTTAAAGACAATTACATTGATATAGATTTTTGTATATTGATACAAAGTTAAATTATATTGTATATTTTATGCATGCATGCTTCCATCTATGTTTAAAACATTTTTTATGTATTGATACATATATATATTTACCATATTGCAGTGTATATTTCTGCTTCTGATCAAGATACTTGTACATTGTTTACATTTGGAGGTCATTGTCCTCATTTATTGCACAGTTGTTTATTGTTTTAGTTTTTAAGTTAGATAGGTATTAAGAATTATAGATCAATAGTAATCTATGTTTGTCATACTTATAGTTAGACTAATCAGGTTCTTTAGATACATAGAGACTATATTCTGTATAGATAGATAATCTTCAACCACCTCAAGAATCTGTGGAACATGGTATTTAAATAACTTAGGGTTTTGTTTACATGAGACATAATTGCTCCTGGAAGCACCGATCTATTCCTGAGAGAACGTTGAGTATCACAGACAGTCCACTTGGAGCCTGTTTTCTTCTTGGCAAAAACTGGCCTTTGGGCAAAGAAATGCCCATGCCTCAACCACTAACAAGATATAGTATCCAGAAATGGATAAACAGGACTGTCAAATCTTGCAAAGACAGGATAAGACAGTTTTGAAAATTTTCTTAACTTTGAAAATGGTCTGTCAATTATTCTAGGCCATAGCCAAAGTTGGTCACTTTAACGTTGCAAAATGAGACTTTGGGTGATTGCTCAGGTAGCTAATTGTCTCTGTCATATGTCGCTTGCTTTGGAAGCTACTTGATTGTACTTCCTGCCTGCTCAAGCAATATTATCTCCCTTCTCAGGCTTTTGATAGGGTTAAAGATTAGATAATCATAGTTACTGTCCTCTTATGATCTAACCAAGCCATCTCCAATACAAGACTTAGGTACCTTAGGATAGAATGTTTATTAAAACATTTAGCATATGTTCCTTGCTTAATATTGTTTATGCTGATTGTAATTGTAATCTTATACTTGATACCTGTTCCTAGTGTATATTGTTTTGTATTGGGTTTGGAACTCTCTTACTTAAACAAAAGGGGGAGGTGCTGTGGGAGCTACTTCTGCTCCTTCAGCTAATAGCCTTTAAGATACCAGCCCACTGGGGCATGGTCTCTTTAGTTTTCAAAAGCAGTGGTAACCTTGTGCTCGCTCTCTCTTGCTTCCGGCTTCCAGTTGTTAGACTTCGTTCCTGATCATGCAGAGGGCTGTTATCTGGGATGGTGATCTGTAAGATTTTTTCCCTTTAAATAACTATTTTATTAATCACAATTCCATACTGGTGTGGGATTGTTTTATGACTACACCTTCATGTTTATTAGTAATTTGTATACTTTTGGATATACGTTTATACAAATCTTCCCGAACTGCCTCGACTTTTCTCGCCAGCCAGCAAGGAAGTTCCTGCAGGTAGACTCCCCCAAAACCCAATCTATTGTGTGGCCCATCCAAACTACTAGCTATATCCTGCATAAGAGCTGAGAGCTTGCTGTAATATTGAGGCAAACAATAGCTTGATATAACACTGAGGTGATTGACAGAGATCGCCAAGAGAGCAAACCAGGAGAGAAGACAAAGAGAGAAGGCTTATAGAGATCTCAGAGACTTTCTGAGACAGAAATTGACAGTACAGAGTAGAGCAAGAAAAACTCCCAAACACTCAAATAGTTAATACAAGAATTGGACCGTGACACAAAGACACTGCCAGCCTAATTTGAGGGAAGAGATGGGTAAGTGCCAATGCAAGAATTCCTCCAACAACATAAAAAGCAACATGGTAACACCAGAACCCAGTAGTCACACAACAGAAAGACTTGATCATCCTTACCCAGAAGTAGTAGAAAAAAAGACGTTAAATGTAACTTTATGAAAATAATGGAAACCTTTAAGGGGAAATGAAAAACTCCCTTAAAGTAATGGAAGAAAAGACAAACCAAAAAATTGGAAGAAATTAATAAATCCCTCAAAGAAAATCAAGAAAATCAAAAGAAAACAATCAAACAGGTGAAGCAAACAGTTCAAGACTTGAAGACTGAAATAGAGGTATTGAAGAAAACACAAACCGAGGGAATTCTAGAAATGGAAAATCTAGGTAAACTAACTACAGAGACAAGTATAACTAACAGAATATAAGAGATAGAAAAAAGAGTCTCAGGTACTGAAGACACTATAGAAGAAATAGACTCATTGATCAAACAAAATATTAATCCAACATATACTTAAAATAAAACATCCAGGAAATCTGGGACACCATTAAAAGACCAAACCTAAGAATGATAAGGGTAGAAGAGGGAGAAGAACTCCAACTCAATGGCACAGAAAATATATTCAACAAAATCACAGAAGAAAACTTTCCCAACCTAAAGAAAGATATCCCTATGAAGGTATAAGAAACATACAAAAAGCCAAATAGAAAAGATAAAAAAGTCCATAGCCATATAATAATCAAAGCATAAAACATATAGACTAAAGAATATTATAAAGAGCTACAAAGAAAAAAAGGCCAAGTAACATAAAAAAGTAAACCTATCAGAATTATATCTGACTTCTCACTGGAAACCATGAAACCAGAAGGTCCTGGATAAATGTGCTGCAGACACTAAGAGACCAAGACTACAATACACAGCAAAGCTTTCAATCAACATTGAATGAGAAAACAAGATAATTCATGACAAAAAACAATTTAAACAATACATATCCACAACCCAAGCCCCACTAGAAGGAAAACCCCCACCCAAGGAAGCTAATTGCAGCCATAAAAGCACAGGCATCTGATAATTCCCCACCAGCATAACACAAAGAATAAAAACAAACAAACAATAGTACTGAAAAATTACCAGAATTAACAAGCACTGGTCATTAGTATCGCTTAATATCAATGTACTCAGTTTACCTATAAAAGGACACAGGCTCATAGAATGGATACAAAAACAGAATTCAGCCTTCTGATATATACAAAAACCACACCTCAACCTCAAAGACAGACACCATATCCGAGTAAGGGTTGGGAAAAGGTTTTCCAATCAACAGAACCTAAGAAACAAGTGGTGTAGCTATCCTAATATTTAACAAAATTGATTTCAAATGAAAATCAGTCAGAGAGATAAAGAAGGATACTATGTACTCATAAAATGAACAATCCATCAAGATGAAATCTCATTCCTGAACATCTATGCTCCTAATACAAGAGCACCTACATATGTAAAAGAAACATTATTAAAACTTAAATCTCACATCAAACCCCACACAGTAATAGAAGGAGACTTCAAAACTCCACTCTTGCTAATGGGCAGTTCAACCAGACAGAACGTTAACAGAAATAAGAGAACTAGCAGATGTCACAAATCAGATGGACTTAAAAGTTATCTATGGAATATTTCACCCAAACACAAAAGAATATACCTTCTCTCAGCACCTCATGGAATTTTCTCTAAACTTCAGCACATACTCAGTAATAAAGAAAACCTCCACAGATACAAAAAAAAAAAAATTCGAGTAAGACCCTGTGTCTTATCAGATCACCAGGGATTAAAGTTAGAATTTAACAACAATACTACTCTCAGAAAGCCTAAAACTCATGAAAATTGAAGAGTTAAGTACTGAACAACCCCTGGGTCAAAGAAGAAATAAAGAAAGAGATTAAATAATTTCTTGAATTTAATGAAAATGAGGGAACAACATATCCAAACATATGGGACATTAAGACAGCAGTGATTAGAGGAAAGTTCATAGCACTAAGTGCCCACATAAAGAAAACAGAGAAAGTTCATATTAGTGACTTAGTAGCACACTTGAAAACTCTAGAACAAAAAGAAGCAGACTCACTCAGATGGAGTAAAAGACTGGAAATAGTCAAATTAATGGCTGAAGTCAACAAAATAAAAACAAAGAGAAAATCAACAAGATAGACAAACCCTTATCCAAACTAATTAAAAGACACAGAGAGACCATCCAAATTAACAAAATCAGAAATAAAATGGGGGACATAACAAACACTGAAGAAATTCAGAGGATTATTAAGACTTACTACAAAAACCTGTACACCACAAAACTGGAAAATGTAAAAGAAATAGACAAGGTTTTAGATAGATACCTTATACCAAAATTAAAGCAAGATGAGGTGAGCAACGTAAATAGACCTATAAACTGTAAGGAAATAGAAGCTGTCATCAGAAACCTCGCAACCAAAGAAAGCCCAGGGCCAGATGGTTTTAGTACAGAATTCTAACAGAACTTCCATGAAGAGCTAATACCTATACTTTTCAAAGTGTTTCACATAATAGAAACAGAAGGAACATTGCCAAAATCTTTTTATGAGGCTACAGTTACCCTGATACCAAAACCCAAAAAGATTCAATCAAGAAAGGAATTACAGACTGATCTCACTCATGAACATGGATGCAAAAGTAGTCAATCAAATACTGGCAAGAACATTTCAAAAAAAAATCATCCACCATGATCAAGTTGGCTTCATCCCAGAGATGCAGGGATGGTTCAACATATGAAAATCAATGTAATCCATCATATAAAAAAACTGAGAGAAAAATACCATATGATCATTTTATTATATGCTGAAAAAGCATTTGACAAAATCCAACACTCCTTCATGATACAGATCTTGGAGAGATCAGGTATAAAAGGAACATATCTAAATGTCATAAAAGCAATATACAATAAGCAGACAGCCAACATCAAATTAAATGGAGAGCAATTCAAAGCAATCTCACTAAAATCAGGAACAAGTCAAGACTGTCCACTCTCTCCATACTTCTTCAACATACTTCTTGTAGTTTTAGCAATAGCAATAAGACAACAAAAGGAGATCAAGGGGATTCAAAGTAGAAAGGAAAAAGTCACACTTTTGTTATTTGCAGATGATATGGTAGTATATATAAGTGACCCATATATACTCTACCAGAGAATTCCTTTAGCTGATAAATAACTTCAACAGTGTGGCAAAATACAAGATCAACTAAAAAAATCAGTAGCCCTCAAATACTCAAATGGTAAAGAAGCTGAAAATGAAATCAGAGAAACATTAATTACCTTTCACAATAGCCACAAATAACATAAAATATCTTGGGGTAACACTAACCAAAGAAGTGAAAGACCTATTTGACAAGAACTTTAAGTCTCTGAAGAAAGAAACTGAATAAGAGACCAGAAAATGGAAAGATCTCCCATGCTCTTGGATGGGTAGGATCAACAGAGTAAAAATGGCAATCCTACCAAAAGCAGTCAATCTATAGATTCAATGCAATCCCTATCAAAATCCTAACACAATTCTTCGCATATCTTGAAAGAACAATAATCAACTTCATATGGAAAAACAAAAAGCCCAGGATAGCCAAAACAACCATGTAAAATAAAGGAACTTCTGGAGTTATCACCATGCCTGACATTAAGCTTTATTACAGCGCTACAGTGAAACAATGAAAACAGCTTGGTATTGACATAAAAACATAGACATTGACCAATGGAATCAAATCAAAGACCCATACACCTATGAACACATGATTTTTGAGAAAAATGCTAAATTTACACAAAGGATAAAAGAAAGTATCTTCAACAAATGGTGCTGGCATAACCAGATGCCACCATGAAGAAGAATGAAAATAGATCTGTATCTATCATAATGCTCAAAACTCAAGCCCAAATAGATTAAAGACCTCTACATAAATCTTACCACAGTTAACATGATGGAAGAGAAAGTGGGAAGTAGTCTTCAATGCATAGGCACTGGAAACCACTTCCTAATTATAACCCCAGTAGCACAGACATTAAGAGCAACAATAAATAAATGGGACCTCCTGAAACTAAGAAGTTTCTGTAAAGCAAAGTACACAGTCAATAAGACAAAAAGGCAGCCTACTAAGTGGGAAAAAATCTTCATCAACCCCAAATCAGACAAAGGACTAATCTACAATATATATATATATTATATATAAATATATATATATAAAGAACTTAATAAATTAGACATTAAAATTCTAAATAACCAAATTAAAAATGGGGTTCTGAACTAAACAGAGAATCCTCAAAAGAAGAATCTCAAATAGTCAAAAGATGCTTAAGCAAATGTTCAACATCCTTAGCAATCAAGGAAATTCAAATCAAAACAACTCTGAGATACCATCTTATCCCTCTGAGAATGGCTAAAATCAAAAACACCAATGATAGCTTGTGCTGGAGAGGATGTGAAGTAAGGGGAACATTTATCCGTTGCTGGTAGGAATGCAAACTCGCACAACCATTTTGGAAGTCAGTATGATGGTTTCTCAGACAACTGGGAATCATCCTACCTCAGGATCCAGCAATACCACTCTTGGGCATATACCCCAAAGATGCTCAATCATACTACAAAAGCATTTGTTCAGCTATGCCCATAGCAACATTATTTGTAATAGCCAGAAACTGGAAACAACCCAGATGCCCCCAATCAAAGAATGGATAAAGAAAATGTGGCACATTTACACATTAGAGTAATACTCAGCAGAAAAAAAAAAAGCCATCTTGAATTTTGCATGCAATTGGTTGGAATTAGAAAATACTTTCCTGAGTGATGTAACCCAGACCCCAAAAGATGAATAAGTGGATACTAGCTATAAACAAAGGACATTAAGCCTATAGTTCATGGTCCTAGAGAATCTAAGTAATAACTTGAAACTAAAGAAAACCATACATAAATCCACCTGGAAACTGGAAATAGACAAGATCACCTGACAAAATTGGGAGCATGGGGGTGATGGGTAGAAGGGGAAGAAGACATAGAAGGGGAGGCTTGAGGAAACTTGGGGGAATGAGATAGTCGAGATGGAGGAAGGACAGAAATGAGAGAAAAAAAAGAGATATCTTGATTGACCTGGACAATATAGGGTTAGCAGAAACCTGGCTCTAGAAAAATCCCCAGGAATCCAAAGGATGACCCCCAGGAAAAAACCTAAGCAATAGAGGAGATGGTGGAGGAGATGGTAGCCCAATCTTGATTGTCCTGTAGTCAGACAGATGATTATATTAAATATCACCAAAAAACCTTTGTCCAGCAACTGATGGAAACAGAGGCAGAGACCCACATTGGAGCAATGGACTGAGTTCTCAAAGTCCAGGTGAAGAGTAGAAGGAATAGGAATATGAGAAAAGAAGTCAAGACCATGATGGGTTCATACACTGAAACAGTTTACCTGAGCTAATAGGTGCTTGCCAATTTCAGCTAGACTGGGAAGTAACAAGAATAGGACCAAACTAGTCCTTAAGATTGAGGCTGAGAGTTGAATTGCTGGGGCAGACTTAGGGGCCACTGGCAGTGGCATGAGGATTTATCCCTACTGCACGTACTTGTTTTGGGGATCCTATTCTCTTTGGAAGTATATCATGCTCAGCCTAGATATAGTTGGGAGAGCCACGGACCCTCCATAAAGCAAAGTGCTTTACCCCTCTGAGGACTGGATGGGAGTAGGGTAGGAGCAGTGGAAGGGATGGGAGGAGTGGACAGAGTAGAAACTTAGAATGGTATTTTTTAAAATATCTAATAAATAAAAAAAGAGGTGTAAGTAGCGCTATTGACCAATTAAATATCCGTTGTTAATACAAGTCCTGAACATACCTCATGCTGAGTATAATAAACTTTTCAGGTCTAATCTACATTGGGAGTAGAAAAAAACAAGATCTCCTGGGTAAATTGGGAGCATAGGAACCTTGGGAAAGGCTTGAAGTAGAGGGGAGAGACAGAGAGGGGAGCAGAGAAAAATGTAGAGCTCAATAAAAATCAATAAAAAAATAAACATTTCAGGTTGTATTATGATCATAATGATGGAGAATTTCAAAGAATTTTCAATTAAATAAGGAATAATACAAAGTTTTTACAACAAGCTATAGGCATATCTAATATAATGCTGTAGAATTAACCGGAGCATAAAATTAAAAAGAAGTAAAGCAAAAGGTCATTAATTAGGAAGTGAAGGAGTCAACCTGTCCTGTATTGGAGAAAATACAGTTCACTCTAAGACAAGAGCTCTCCACCAGAAAAAAACCCTAAAGCTCACAAAATAATCAAAGGGCTAGAGGAGATATGATAATAAAATATCCTAAGATTTTGACTATATCAGGTTTATAGACAAAGTCTCTGTATAAATAGTTTTCTTTTCTGTAGTGCTAGTTCTTCTATACTGGCTGCATTATGATGCCTCGTTTAGAATCTGTTCATGGTGATTATTTCAATGTGGCTTTTGCTGGGTACAGAATAACAGTGTCATACTTTATCAATGCCATCTCACATTTATCAAATTTGTAGTGGTTCTTGGGAAAATAAGTATTTATATGAGAATTGTTTTTTAGAAAATAAGTACTTATATGGGACTTTTATTCTAGTGCATAAACCATTGTTTTCATACATTCTCCTAACAGAGTACATATTCTGGGAGGTATTTAATAGAGAATTCTCATGAAAGACTTAATTTCATTACTTTTGGGGGGTTTCCACATATATTTATACAAAGATTTTATTGATGTATAAAATGCCTTTTCATATTGACATTAATTGCAGAACTTTTCACAAATTGGATAAGCGATTAATTTTGTGCCAAGCATATATTACACTACTGACATAGAGAATGGTTTAGTGTAGTTTTTATTGTCTACCCTCTGAATTTTTTGAAGGAATGTTTAAAGCTACAATGCATACAAAATATGGGGAAAAAAACTTCATGACTTGTACTGCATATCACTTTACAGGGTTTTATCCTCTCTCTAGATTAAACTTATGTTTAAATTTGATGAGAATATTTTATAACAAAATCATTGGATTCACAAACAGTAACTGGCATGAATTGAGGTCTATTGAAAGAAAGTAAAAATTTCATTATGAAGAAGAAATATAGTTTTATCCCTTAATATTTACAACCAAATGTATGGATATGGCTAAAATACACATTGCGATTCAAATAGATATATCAGTTAAGCAATGTGGTTATGCCAGGTCTTGCGTACAAATGTAATAACCTTGAAAGTAAACAACAGCATTATAGAAGGGAACATTCCTGGATGAAATTAAGCTGAAAGCACTTTAGTTTTCTATGAGTGACCAACAATAACAAATTCAATATGTTTGATGTAAATGAGTATGCACTTCTGTGATTTTGCAAGCTTATTACATAATAAATCTACAACATAAATATTTGAGTCTATTCTGTTTACATGCACAAGGTTTAAAAATATCCAAAAAGCTATTTGCATGACAAATAATTTACCTACACTACTGCACAGGACAACATACAGAGATAATAAATGAAAAACAAATAAAGTTCAAACAGGATTCCTTACTGTACAAGATGAATAGGAGAGAATGGCACAAAAAGGGGGAAGAAGTTTTTATTTGCATAGAACCCATTATTTATAGAACTAATGACTGTGGACTAAAGGCAGTGATGGACTACAACAGTTCTCTATAACTAAAAGAGAAATACATTGCAAAATAGTTACAGAACCATTCATTTTTTCCAAAACTTGCCAGAGAGCAAGCATGATTCAAATAAAAATATGAGTTAATATTTAGGAATCTTTCTTTTAAATATTTTGTTTCATAGATTTCTTTCCTTGATTGTGCTATAAATATTTAGTGTATGAAGATATGTTACTAGGGGACTATTTAAATTTTTTAATTAAAAAAGAATATTGACCATGCTGTGTATGTAGATTATAAATACAAACCTACACAACACACAAGACAACACCTACACAACTCACTGATCACACAGAAGTGGAGCTGCTATCTATGTAGCACCTTTATCCCTGTCTGAATCTTGATGCAGGAAAGTAGTCTACATACTGCCAAGGAGAAATAGAAACATCAAGTCAGTTGCAAACCCTTTGATCTACATTGTTTTCCTGTCCATAAGGTATGTTTGCCTAATGGTGTAACAAACCTTGTGGGAGTAACAAGCCAAATCTGATTGAACATTAGAATAACTCCATGAGATGAAATCATACGCCACACTGCTTGGGTGACAGAAACAGAACTAGTTATCCCAGCGATCTGGGATAATACCAAACACTACTGTTAAAAAATAGAAATAAAATTGCTCCTAAATGACCTTCTAGTATACTGTAGATACTCATGGATCAAAGCCTTGTTCAGTCATCAAAAGAGTATATTCCTACTGGAAAAGTTGGAGAGAACAAACAGAGAGGCTGACAGCCAGACAATATGCAAAGAATGAGAAACATTGGAACACCACTGAATGGGAGGTCTCCATCAATCCTCCTTTTCAGGGCTCACAGAGCCGTGTAGAGAGAAGAAAGCTAGTGTATAAGAGCCAAGTGGTTGGAGAATACAAATACCCACAATGCACTCCTGGCCACAAACAGAAAGCCCTCTACCTCAACTGGATTGAAGCACATATGAACTAGAAGAAACTGAGGCAGCATCCTCAGGGTGTGCAATTTCTGTACCAGATTTGGTCCTAGAAGTGAAATAAGAAGTCTACACATAGATGCCCATATCCCTAAACTAGAAGCAATCACCTATTGATAACCACTAGGAAATGAAAATTTTATTTCCTTCAAGTAAGTGTCTGTCACTGGGATAAGAAATTACTCTCAAAGGTAGGTAGACAGAATGCAAACCCTCAGTAAACTCAACAGCATCTTTGGATGTTGTTTGTCTCATAATAGCATCTCTGAACTTTCCTTCTTTTCCTTATCCTTTTTGTTTATATTTTTCTCATCACCATTTAAACTATGGTTAATTTTTACATGTATATTAAGTGTTTCTAGTTGAAAATTTTGGGGGATTCATGACTGAAAATTGGCATATCTCTGCATCTATATGTTTCATGTGATTTAACTTGGGTATTTTTTCTGATATTTTGTTTTGTCCTAGTATTCTTTGTTAGTTTTTCTTTTAACTAATTATATCTTAGTATATTTTGAGTTATTATTCTACCTTAGAAACCAGTCTGTTTTCTAATGAGACAGAGAAAGGGGCTGGACCTGGATGGGAAAACGGAGTGGGGAGTTAGTGGGAGTAATGGAGGGGGAGAAATCCATATTCAGGAAATATTTTGTGAGGAAAGATATCTATAATCCATGAAAGGAAAAATAAATAAATATAAAGGTATAAATGCATGCCTATTTTTTTCTGAAAGCTTTCCCAGAAAGCGATTGTGTTTATGGGAGAAAATGTTGGGAGAAACCATGCAAGGTAGTCTCCAATTCTAGGATACACTTTAAGATGATTAGGGAAAACTTAAGTTCTCGAATAATATATTATGGTTTATATACATCACTTGCCAATGCTTCAAAATAATTATTGCTGAATCCAACATATTTTGGCTAAAGAATAAAACACTGCATATGAATCCAGGAATACAAAATCCACACATATTACCTCTGAAACAGTAAACATTGTCACAGAGAACCAAACACAGGTGAATGAAGACAATATCAATACATTAAGATAAACTGATGACTGTTTTTCAGAAACAGTCACATCATTACTGCTGTGATAGTCACTGTCCAAGAAATAAAGAAAGGAAAGTATAATCTGAATGATAAATCATCATTTTTATGCGAAGTACAAGCTAAATATATCTGCCACATTCTAGATTGTCAAGTAGAATTCTACGTATGTACTTTTGCTTTTCATAATATGCCATTTCTAATACTTCTTTTTATAAGTGAATGGGTTATTCTCGGTAAAGTATTCCATCTGATTGTATAATGGGGAATCTCTGTCAGCCAATGATCTTTAAGAGGTGAGACCAGGTTAGGGAGTGATCTTTTGGGTATCTGGAGAAAAACGCCTGCCTGTCCAGGGTTTGCTCTCTCTGTGGTTCCTGTGCTACACAACTGAGGTTGGAATTCTAGCTCCTGTTTCATGAATTTGCCCCTTAAAATAAAGAAGATATAATTGGACTATATTGTAGTTAGCCTGGGATTTTTTTAACCCTTGTCATTGAACATTGTATATGCATTTTCATAAGCCAGTAAACCAGCAAAGCTGTCAGATGGAGGTCCTGCCATACATTTGCATTTCCTTTCTTTCTCTATTTTTGTTTTTTCTTTTTTATCTCCTGTCTTTATATGAAAATATGAATCGGTCTCTGGAGGAATTGCACATTAACAAGTTACAATATTCATCTATTACAAGGAAATCCTCAATGATGAACAGCATCTTTTCATTCAGGAGATATGTCAAGATAATAATGAGCAGGCAAGAACAAAATGGAGGGAAGTCCACACTGTGTAAACAATATACATTTAAAGACTCAATCATAACTCTCACAAGAAGGACAGCCAAGTAAATTTCAGTAGAAATAAACTTCTTAGGCAGGACTATGAGAACCAGAGAGGTAAAGATGTGAAAATAAGTTTATAAATTTTGTAATAGAAATTGGGCATAGCTGCTGAGCAGAGACATACTTACTGAAGGACCAGCCATCTCTTCTGAGCTTCTGTCTGAGGGAAAAGCTTGTATCCCTTTAGCTCCTGGAATCTCTCTTGAGGATTTGCATTAAAAGTATCATCAAACACCATTCACCTGTGACACTTACCATCTGCAGAGTCTCAGAAATCAAGGGAGTATTTACTCCTGGCTTGGTTACACAGATATTCATGGATATGGGAGAGATTATAATGCTGTTGCTCTCTTGTTGAGTTCAAGTGATCTGCTCAGATGTCAAGTTATGCCCTGAGTGCTTGGGCTCTACTACGCTGTGATACTCATCCAAGGCAAAGCAGAAATGGGGAAACAAAGCTGAGCTCAACTGTAGATCAAAATCCTATGAAGCTGATCATGATATTCACCTGGACATTAATGGCAAAGTTCAAAAAGATGTTGGGTTGCTGCTTAGATTAACAAGTGGAAGTTGTGGAATGAAGCAAAACTGAAAGTTGTTTCTTCAGTTGGCATCGGATCCTAATGAACAGGCTGGGATGAGAAGTGTTTGGAAAACATTAAGTCTCACATTGCTAAAACTCAAAACCTTTTATTTTTCATATGAAAATGCAGTTATTTATGACTGTGAAATTTACAGAAAATTATGAAAATTTGTGGCTTCTTTTAATAGAAGTAGTAGAGTTCAAAATGCATCAACACTAGATTTTGTTCATTAAGCATGTATTATCACAGGATGTAATGATACCTTCATATTGACTCATATATTCTGATTCATATCAAAAGAAGATATTGTGTTCACCATAATTCCCATGAGGATTCTAATGTTAGGAATCATCTTTTTCTTAGACATAAGTGTCAAAGAATAGGTATATAAAAATGTGGGGATAGGTGAAGAAGGACACCAAGTAACTAAGAATGCATTTTTAATATGTTTTCAGGTGGTTTACACAATATTTGTTCAAGCTTGAAAAGCAGAGGTGATTTTTGTTTAACTGCTAGCTATTGATCAGTTCAGGGCAGTAGCAAGCATGAGGTTAACTGTTATCAGAGTTTCTTTTATGTATTTTTTATATTTCCACATATACATATAAGCTCATATTGCTATTCATTCATATGCATGTATGTGTACAATATACATATCATAATGAAAATTTCATAATATTCACCCCCACTCTTAGGCTCCTAATTTCTTGTCAAAATATCTCCTATGAAGATATCATTTCTTTATTATGAATATTTAATGAATTTGAGATTTCTCACAAAGGACGCTAAAATGTATCAAATTAAACACATTAATACTACACTCAGTCACCTATAATGATTTGGTGCATTACAGACCAAATTCAGGAAACCACTTCAACTTTTTGTCCTTTGGCCAGTATCAACCGCAGATTTAAATTGTCTAATTCACTCACCTGGTGTCATCCATTTTATGCTATCTGTCTTCTATATGAGTCTGAATCTATGCCTTCCTGAAGACTTATAAAACTGTCATTGTGTCGGTGTATGTATCTGTCCCTAACAAGGGCTTTATTCTGTTTCTCTTACTGAACAGCACAAGGAGTATAAGAAGAAAAAAGGTTCATTACATCTGTTAGTTCCCTTATTTCTCTGTTAAGTTTCTGTCTGGTTGACCTGTCCGTTGGTGAGAGAGGAGTGTTGGTATCTCCTACTATTTAGAGTGTGGGGTTTGATGTGTGCTTTGAGATCTAGTAATGTTTCTTTTACATATGTGGGTGCTTTTATATTAGGGGTGCAGATATTCAGGATTGAGACTTCATCCTGATGAATTGTTCCTGTTATGAGTATAAAGTGTCTTTCTCCATCTCTTCTAATTGGTTTTAGTTGGAAATCAATTCTCTTTTTTTCCCACATTTAATTTTTTATTATTGCATTATAAATAGTACCATTCAAAATTTCCACCTCCTCCGCTCCTCCCATTTCCCTCCCGCTTCCCCACTCCCCCTCCCCTTTTCCCCTCCAGTCCTAAGAAAGGGCAGGTTACCCTGCCCTGTGGGAAGCCCAAGGCCCTCTCGCCTCCATCCAGGCCTAGGAAGGTGTGAATCCA
>PVIU01026872.1:0-21328 GCA_004026605.1 Ondatra zibethicus | reverse complement strand
GTGGACCAAAAGAGCAAGACAGGAACAGAGCAAGAGAGCAGGCTAAAGGAGACCTGAGACACAGAGCAGACCAAGAACAGTTCCCAAAGACTCAGACAGCCACTGTAAGAATTGGACCAAGATGCAAAGACACTGCCAGCATCGATTGAAGGAAGAGATGGGTAGGCTCCAATGCAAGAATTTATCCAACAACC
The DNA here is from genome assembly GCA_004026605.1 of Ondatra zibethicus. Lineage (NCBI taxonomy): Eukaryota > Metazoa > Chordata > Mammalia > Rodentia > Cricetidae > Ondatra > Ondatra zibethicus. The sequence continues at coordinate 21,134 of PVIU01026872.1, read as the reverse complement.
TAATACACCATATAGTAACATCAGAACCCAGTGATCACAGACCAGGCAGACTTGATCATCCTAACCAAGTAAACGCAGAAGAAAGTGATTTTGAACATAACTTTATGAAGAGGATAGAGACCTTTAAAGTGAAATGAAAAACTCCCTTAAAAATGGAGAAAAAAACAACAACTAAAAATTGGAAGAAATTAATAAATCCCTCAAAGAGACTAGAGAAAACCAAGAAAAAAAAAAACAAAGTGTTGAAGAAACTGTTCAACACTTAAAAACTGAAATAGAGGCAATAAAGAAAACACAAACCAAGGAAACTCTGGATATGGAAAATCCAGGTAAATGAACAGAAATTATAGAGGGAAGTATAACCAACAGAATAGAAGAGATGGTAGAGAGAATCTCAGGGGTTGAAGATAGCTAGATAAAGTAAATTCATCAGCCAAAGAAAACATTAAACCTAACAAATTCTTAACACAAAACATCCAGGAAATCAGGGAAAACATCAAAAGACCAAACCTAAGAAAAATAGGGAAAGAAGGAAAAGAACTCCAGCTCAAAGGCACAGAAGATATATTCAACAAAATCATACAAGAAAACATTCCGAACTTAAAGAAGGATATCCCTACAAAGATAGAAGAAGCTAACAGAACACAAAATATACTGGATAAAAAAAAGGCCTCTAACCATTTAATAATTGCAACACAAAACAGACTAAAGAAAGAATACTATGAACTGCGAAGGAAAAAGGTCAAATAACATATGAAGGTAGACCTATCAGAATTACACCCGACTTATCAATGGAAACCAAGAAAGCAAGAAGGTCCTGGGAATATGTGCTGCAGACACTAAGAAACCAGAGATGCAAGCACAGATATCTATACCCAGCAAACCTTTCAATCAACATCGATGGAGAAAACAAGATATTCCATGACAAAACCAGATTTAAACAATACCTATCCACAAACCCAGCCTTACAGAAAGTACTAGAAGGAAAACCCCAACCCAATGAAGCTAACTTCACCCACAAAAACTCAAGCAACAGATAACCTCACATCAGAAAAACCCAAGGAAGGGAAACACACAATCACTCACACTGAAAAATAACAGGAATTAACAACCACTGGTCATTAATATCTCTTAATATCAATGGACTCAATCCACCTATAAAAAGACACAGGCTAAGAGAATGGATAGGAAAACAAGATCCAGCCTTCTGTTGTATGCAAGAAACACACCTCAACCTCAAAGATAGACATTATCTCAAAGTAAAGGGTTGGGGAAATGTTTTCCAATAAAATGGACCTAAGAAACAAGAAGGTGTAGCTATCCTAATATCTAACATTAGATTTCAAACTAAAATCAGAAGAGATGGAGAAGGACACTTTATACTCATAACAGGAACAATTCATCAAGATGAAGTCTCAATCCTTAACATCTATGCCCCTAATACAAGAGCACTCACATATGTAAAAGAAATATTACTTAAGCTTAAAACATACATCGAAATCCACACACTAATAGTAGGAGACTTCTACAATGCACTATCCACAATGGACAGGTCCACCAGACAAAAACCTAACAGAGAAATAAGGAAACTAACAGATGTCATGAATGAAATGGACTTAACAGACATGGACAGAACATTACACCTACACCCAAAAGAATATACCTTCTATTCAGCACCTCATGGAACCTTCTCTGAAACTGACCAAATACTGCATAACAAAGTAACTATCATTGGCTGAACCACTTTTAATTATAACTGTACAAGAAGCAATAAACCTAGCTCTTCTGATCTAACACTAACATTTTACAATTCATAGGAGTACAAAACATGTAACCCAAGCACACAGAAGCTGGGAGGAAAGCTGCCATGAATCAGTGGCCTCCCTGGGCTAAATAACAAAACAACAATAAAACAATTCCATTCAGGATAGCAAAGGCAGGCCTAAGAATTTCAAGTCCCTTGCAGAAAGAAAACTACATTTGAGGTACCATTTTTGGTTCCAACTTTCTTCTCTGTTGCTGTGATTAAATTCTCTATTCAAAAGCAACTCAGGTAATGAGGTTTATCTGGGATCCCTAGATCACAGTCCATGCTCATGGGAGCTTAGGGTAGAAACTCAAGCTAATAAATGAAGGCAAAACATGAGGAAACATTGCTTCCTAGTTTTCTCTCTTGTTTTGTCACAGTCTCATGCTAAGGTAGTTCTCTTCTGCAGGCCCACTTGCTTAGAGATACCAACTCAGTGGAAGAGTCTTCCCACACCATTGAAATCAATTCAATCTTTCTCAAATACAGCAATTATGTTCTCATCTAAGCACACCCTCAACTGATGCTCCTTCAGACAACCCTAGGCAATGTCATGTTGAGAGCTGAGGCTAATTAGGAAAAAGACAATAATATACAAGGAGGTTTTAAAGATCCAAAGTCAATGTATTAATGACATCCATCTCTTAAACAGCAAAAACACAAACATGAAGATAGTAGCAACTGGAAAACACAGATATGCCACGGAATGGAAAGAGGCAAGCCTCAAAGAATGATAAGTAAAAAAACTAAACCTGACTCTCCACAGAAACTTCTCAAATCAACAAAAACACAAGGAACTTTTAAAAAGAAATTTTATGGATACAAAATCGTTGAAGGCCGATCATTTTCCAGAGGAACAATATAATCAGGTGATAATAAAACTAACAATATAGATTGCACGACTCAAAAAATTAGACACAAAGACATACCTACCAATATAGATTATAATCTCTTAAAGAGAATGACAAGATTCTAATCAAAATCAAACTACAAGAAATCACTGACCATAACTCATCCAGTACACCCCATTCTCTCCTTTGATAATAATAGAAAATGGGTTGTGTGAGGAGGGTGTTCCACCGTAATTGGAGAGATTCGCTTGAAGCCTTCTGAGGTTTTAACTTTGTAGAAAATATTGTGACTATGAAAAGGATATCATTCTATTATGATAAAGAATATGATGTCTGTTAGGGTCACTTAGACAACATTTTGCTTACTATTGTTGGGTACAGGTGTCATGCAATTATTGAGGGGTATTACCACTATAATCTATTAAACCAGAAGCAAACTTTATTCCTGAAAAAGGAAGGAAAGAAAAAAAAGAACTCCATGAGGCACACAAAGCTTATCAGTTATATCTGACCACTACCAGAGATTGGATTTCTATATCTGTGGCAATGGGCGATTTCCAAACTACCCTTTGTATAGCAAGAAGCAAGCATTATGCATGAACAAAAAAAAAATTTATAATCTCAAGGTAAAGCTCAGGTACAAATTGCTTTGTTTGTTGTTACAATTTCCATTAACAGGGTTTTTCAGTTAAACTAGGGTTTGCACTTAGCCTATTGTTTCTCTCTGCCACTTTCTGATGGTGTTTATTGAGGTTCTACAATCCCTTGATACTGACATTTTTGCATATCAGGAAAGGGTATGGAACAATGCACAACAAAAAAGTCATGTACATCCCATCATTTAAAAGTTAACTCGGCTCATGACAGTTGTTGGTCATGAGTGGTCAGGGGGTTATCTAAAATCTGACCCTCAGTTTGAAGAGGGACCCTCAGTTTGCAGAGGGATGCTTCAGGCTTTCAGGCAGAGCTATCAGTTGTAAAGCAAAGTAATCACTATTTAATAATCATTAATGTTGAAGAAGGCCACTTGTTAGCTCCCAGCTGCTCAGCAGCTCAGACCTGAAATAATCACAGAGAAACTATATTATTTAAATCACTGCTTGGCCCATTAGCTCTAGCTTCTTATTGGCTAACTCTTACATCTTAATTTACCCACCTCCATTAATCTGTGCAACACCATGAGGTCCTGGAGTGCCAGCAAAGTTTCATAGATCCAACAGAGGATCTATGGCTTCTCATGACTCTGCCTTTCTTTCACCCAGCATTCAGTTTAATTTTCCCTGCCTACCTAACTGCTGCCCTATCAAGGTTGAGGTAGTTTCCTTGTTCACCAAGGATATTCACAGCACACAGAGGGAAATCCCACATCCTCTTAAACTGCAGAGAAAGCTGCTGATAGTCTGTTCTCATTCTCCTAGGCTTACATCTTTATATTTCATTATTTGTACATTTCTATTTCTGGAACTTACACTCATATTCTTATTCTTGAACTCTTAACATTGATTTATGATTGCCAATAAGTCTGCTTCAAAGTGAGAAAATGAAAACATTTTAAAACATAATACAAGATAACAGACTTTTAAAAAATCGATATATATCTAAAGCAACTCAGTTTATAATTTTTTATAAGTCACAAGCACTTTTTTTTGGTTTTTTGAGAAAGGGTTTCTCTGTTGCTTTGGAGCCTATCCCGGAACTAGCTCTTGTAGACCAGGCTGGCCTCAAACTTACAGAGATCTGCCTGCCTCTGTCTCCTGAGTGCTAGGATTAAAGTAGTGTGCCACCACCACCTGGCCACAAGCACTTTCAAAAACAAGTTTATTGCTATTTTTTGCAAATGTTTGCACATGAGAATGAATGTTCTATGTATGTATACAGGATCTGGACTAGTAGATATTTATGAGTCACTCAACTTGAGTGTTGGTATCTGAAATCAGAATATATGAGGAACCAACTGCAAAGACATTGTAGCCAATAAACCAAAAGTCTTTCACAGATTAACAGCAACAAGAAAAATAAAACCTAAGTAAATAAAGAAGCAAATAATTAATTCTTGGGAACCTGATGCCTCAAAACTAAGATGCTGTGTATAGTACATTTGCAGCATAAAATGAATACAATTCAATGACAATTTCCAACAATTTGTAACAGAAAAGCTGATTACAAAGCTACATTCATAGTGAAAACACTCAGAGTGATCAATAAGATTATGAAAAAATAGTACACAGATTGACATAATATGACTTCTTGCTGGAAAGTGGTGGTGTACATCTTTAATCCCAGCACTTGGGAGGCAGACACAGGCAATCTCTATGAGTTCAAAGCCAGAGAAACCCAAAAGTCAAAAAAAACCTTACAACAAAGCTGTAACAATCAAGAGTGTGAACAATATTTAAGATAAATATTTAGAAAAATAGAATAATTTAATATCTGCTTCTTGTCACAAGGATTATAGCACAAGATATAGATTCTGCCCTATCTACCTGCCCAACACCATGCACACATGAGAAACCCTGGTAGCTCCTTTTGTCCCGTGGAACTAAACATCACTGAATCATATCGTTGTGGCTGGTGATAGCAGAAAGTTAGAAGCATTCTAATCATGTATTGCCAAAAGACAATCAACATCACCATCGTTCTACCACCTTTTCAACTATTTGAAATATTTATATTACAAACTTGAGAGTGGAATGCAATGTTCAGAAATTCTAGAAACCACACCATCAGATTTCCAATCTGTCTTTCCACTGCAACCAAAAGCATGCCCCTGTGTGTACACTAGACAATGATATTACAAGCATAATATCCGACCATACTAGAGCTGCAGAGTCTCCCTCTTCCCAGGAAATCCATATACTGGAAGGTTCAGAAGACAAGGACCACTGGCCAGGTCACTACATGGACCAACAGAACCACAACCTGGCTCACAGTCCATCCAAATCCCAGCAGAAATGACAACTCAAAAGACCTTCTCTGAACACCCTGCACTGACCAGGGCATAGCTGTGGTCTTCCTTACAACTCATCACAACAAAAGTAGAGAAGAATTCTGGAAAGAACCTGCAAGCTACCTGCCACTATTATTCCTGATTGCTAAGACTTCCCAGAGTCCCTCACTGGCTAATGCCACCCAGCTGGGCCTGAGAATATTATCAGCTCCCCTACTGGGTGATCAGAGATCAAATTACTGAAATATCACAGAACTTTCTGCTCTGCCCTCCCAGCCCAGTAGACAGGGCCTTAGTCCAGAAAGTTTGTATTTTAGTAGACATTACTCAACTTTCTGGGAGCATATCCTGTTCCTCATCCAAAGCACAGGGTCCTTTGTGTGCACATCCCATTACACACTCATGCGCAGTACAGCCAATCCATTTCCTCATACCTGGGAAATCCTGCAGCCAAACACAGTTCACATTTACAACTGTTATTAAAGAAAATCAAACCATGAATTAGAAGACACTGAGGGGTCATGGTAGGGCTTGGGGACAGAAAAGAGAATGTGGATATGATATAGTTATAATCTCAAGAAATTTTTTTGAAAAGTTGAAACAGGCTTTAAGGCCATGTGCTCCAGAAACTAGGGATTTGTATTAGAGCACATCAAAGATATCACAAACCTTTTACCTCAGGGTATATATCTAAAACCAGTAAAATAACTGTTAGGCAGGGCTACAACATTTCACTCTGATCTATTTTGGTAATTATTGTAACTATAGCAATTTGATTTCATAATAAGACCAGTCCAGATTCTTGATTTCCTGGTCTGTGGACACCAAGAAATGACCATCAGGACATTTATGGAGCATCTAAAATTGATTACCTAGTTCCGCATTGCCAATCTCAACTACTGTAGAAGTTGGAAAGCTCTCAACTACTGTCCTGTCTCTCCCTTTCTGCACTGTGAATCTACCAGCTTCAAGCTTGACCTATGTACTCACCCTCTTCATCTATAATCATACACTGAAAGTCAGAGAAACTGTAGGTCACTAGCTGGTTTATTTTTCCATTTTATTAACCAGCCAAAGCCCACTCCTGAACAAGTTGTAGGACTATCTACCCAGCACTGGGCAGCAGAGGCAGGATTCAGTGTTTCAAGAAATTCTTAATTACATAGCATGAGGCACCAATATCACGAACTCATAGTCTCCCATGCCAGGATGGCAGAGCCTCCCACACACTCAAAGCTCCGAGGCCAAGGGCCACTACCCAGGTCACCACAAAGAACTAAAGAACCTATCTGGCTCATGGTTCATCCCTGTCCAAGCAGCTCTGACAGCTCAGCCAACCTGCTCTTCCTGGTCTGGGGACAGTGGCTCCTACATTCACCATGGCATGGCATGTGGTCCTCCTTACAGCTCCCTAGAGCAGAACAAAATTATCATGAAAGAACCTGTAAACTATCTCCTACTGGTGTTACTAATTGCCAATCACAGTCCCTCATTAGCTAGGACCACCAATCTGGGCTTAAAGACATAGCAGTAACCCTACTGGGTGAGCAGAGATCAAATGTCCCAGAAAGCAAAAATCCTCCAGGTTTGTCCTTCCACACTATGGTCAGACAAGATCATAATCTAGGAAATTTATAGTTTAGTAAAATCTTCTATTCTCCCAGAGAACTTCCTGTTCATCCTCCAATGTGTACACATTCCATTACACACTATAGGTCCAATGTAGCCAACCCTTTACTTCATAGCTGGGAGGTCCTGCAACCAAACACAGGTCACAGTCAAACAATAATTGTTGTTAAACAAAAAGAAGCCATGAATTAGAACACAATGAAGGGTCTATGGGATGGCTTAGAGGCGAGAAAGAGATAGTGGAAATAATATATTAATAATCCTGAAAAATTCTGTTAAAAAGTTTAAACAGGCTTTATGGTCATATGCTCCAGAGACTAGGGATTTGTATTAGAGCAGACCAAGTACTACTCACACCATTTCTCTCAGAGTACACATATTAACCCTGGAAAATAAATCATGGTAGGAAGTGTCACACCATTTTATTCAGCTCTTCTATTTTACTTGAACAACTGTGACTATAGTAATTTGGTTTAATAAAAAGTTAAGTTCTTTATATAGATTCTTCTATGCATGGTCTATGGACTCACAAAATGGCCACTCAGCACATTTATGGAACATCTAAAATTGATTACCTCACTACTCACAGCGAATGTCAACTACTGTCACAGCAGGAAAGCTTTTACCCTCCTTCTTGTCCATCATTTGTCTGTTGTGACTACACTGGCTTTACAATTAGTCAGTGATCTCATTTTTTACACAGGTCCCACTTCACTTGTAAATTCACAAAAAAATCTAGAGAAGTTGGATACTCATTCACTGATCTATTTCTCCTTCCCACAGACCAGTCAAGGTCCAGCCTGGTAGGAGTTGCTGGACTGTCTTTGCAGCACTAGGTAGCAGAGGCAGGATTAGGTGTTCACAGCAATTCTCAATTACATAGTGTGATGCAAGCCTGAGCTACAGGAGACATTACTACAAACCAGTTGTTCTCAATCTTCATAGTGCTGTAACTCTTTAATACAGTTACTCATGATGTAGTGATCTCCCCACCTATAAAACTATGTTCACTGCTACTTCATAACTATATTTTTGCTAGTTATGAATTATAATATAAATATCTGTACTTTGATAGTCTTAGGCCAGTCCTGTGATAGGTTCATTTGATCCCCCCAAAATGAGTCATGACCCACCAGGTTGAGAATCACTGCTCTAAACTGATATAAATAAATAAATGAATAAATAAACAGCACTTAAAAATGGAATGAAATTCAAAACCTGGGAAATATTGGAAAATAGAACCAAAAAGATTATAGCAGTAATGCCTTTACAAGCTACACAAAACTAACTACAGATGGATCCTAAACCTAAATGTTAAAAGTGCAGAACTTCTGAAGATACTGGAGAGACAAGTAGTCTCCAAGTTTGGCAAATTTGGTAATATCTATCCACATGCGACAATATAAGCACTACAGGAACCACCATTTGAGGCTCCCAGCACTCTGCTCTGTGCAGACACAGCCCAGGCAATGAAGTGATTCAGAGGCTGCCAGCTGGGATCACTTAGCACTACTTAGGATGAGGCAGAAACACACTAAACTCTTGTGTCTGTCCACTGGCTCCCACCCAGCCAGGGGAGGACCCAATACACCAGCCATGAGCCTGTTGAGGCCGCTCCACCTAGTTTGGGGACAGCAGCCCCTCACCCGCCAAACCCAGCCACTCCTCCACACCGGGGGACATCAGCCCCTTGCATACCAAGGCTGGCCACTCCTCCCCACCTGAAGATATTGGCCCCTTACTCACCTTGGCCCACCGCTCCTCCCATCTGTGGAGAGCAACCCCTCACTCACCATGGTGCAGTTGCCAAGCTAACATGCTCTCTCCCCACAAGGGAGCCCAAGGAGCAGTGCATGAGAGACTGTGATTTCTTCAGGAAGCGCTAAACCAGAAGCCTGACTCCAGAAAGAGCCCTCCCATTTGACTGGTGGGCCTGCTGGAGGCTCTGATTGGCTAGTGAGGTCTGAGTGACAGAACCAGGTGAGTAGAAGGGACACAGCCCAGCGTTTCCAGCACTGGCTGCTAATCTAAATACATACCTATCCCAGATTGGCTGGAGATTTATGCCAAATTCAAACTCAAACTCTTGCTAGTGTAAATCAAAGGGTTCGGTTTTAAAAGGAAGTATACAAATTCAGAAAGAGGCTAATCAGACAATGTTGCACAAGAAGAACATTGAGGAACTCTAAGAACATTATAAAGTCTCTGGTGGTGTTGGGACTGATAACCAGTTTTTTACCTTCTGTGAAAAGTCTTAGGTTCTGAGGATCTGAAACAACATCTTTACCAGCTCTCCCAAGGGTATTCCTGAGATAAGAGACAGAGCTGTTGTTGGTCTATACATCAGGGCCTTAGAGAAACCTCCCAAAGCCTAGACAGGTTGCCAAAGTCAGAGAGGCCTAGTTTCAAGTATCTTCTAGAAGTTCTGCACTTAGCATTTGACATTTAGGTGTAAGGTCCATTTGAAGTTAATTTGGGGGAGTTGTAAATGGCATCTCATGTACTGTGTAATACACTACTAAGTTGCAACACAGAAGAGTAAAATTGGTGATATAAAGGATTGGCCAAGGCTTAGGAGACAGTAAGTCACACAAAGTAGAATTTGACTGGGAGAGGGATGCCTCTGAAATACCCCAAAGACAAGTAGTATGTTAATCAGGAATGTTAGAGGTTTGGATGCTTATTTACCTCTGTAGTGAAAACAACACCTTAGAGACCCCCTGTGTAAAGGACACTCTAGAGTAAGATGGAGCCTCATAGTTATAAGAGGGATTTCTTTGTTGTGTTGTATTGTATGCTGTAAACATCAATTCCATGATGTTTTGTTACATATTTGTTGTCTTGGTATCAACTACATACATTAAAATCAAAAAGCATGGTTATAATAGTGATGCCATGTATCATACGAAGAATGTCTTGTGTTTTATCCAAGATTTAGTTGAACAGTTTATACCTAAGAAATATTAATTTATTACATTATCTTTTACAGCTTTGATTCAGCTTTCTTTCATTTAATTGTTATTACTCTTGTTAAAGCAAAATGAGACCATGAATTAGAAAACAATGAACTGTCTATGGAAGGGCTTAGAGGCAATAATGATGGAAATTATGTCATTATAATCCACAAAATTATTCTAAAAAATTATTCATAAAAAGGCTTTATGATCATGCACTCCAGAGACCAGGGATCTTTATGAGAGCACATAGTGTGAGATAAGCCTAAGCTACATGAGATAGAAATAAATAATCAACAGCATTTGAGAAAAAATGGAAAGAAATTCTTAATGACCTGGAAACAATAGGGAATAGAAACAAATAGATTAGAGCAGTGATGCATTTAAAGTAAATAAAATTTAAAAAGTGAAAATAGTAATTATCTTCTTAAAAACATAAATATAATTTTAAAAAACACAGTTATACTGACTTTGAAAAAGAGAAAAACAATCCATGGTAAAGAGACTGACATTAAAAAAAATTACATCACCATGCCCCTATGTGCAATGTCAGCTGCTGAGACCTGTGTCCTGAAGCACACAGCTACAGCTAATGAGTATAATCATGACAGGCAGGATTGAACATATAGGAGAGTTCATATAGGAGAGTTTCCTTGTTATAAATTCAATATTTATTCACTCAAGCTAATCTTCCCAAATTGTACACCCAAAATCTAGCCTGCCTTCATTCTCATGACATAGATTAACACATGCTGGGAAATTACAAAATCACGGATCCTGTCAAAATCAGGTCCCATTTCATAATAGTGACTCCAACAGCTTTTTGCCTACCTACAGTGCATGCAATAATGATGGGGGAAGAGCCACTAGCCAATCACATCAAGTTGGGGTGTGGCTATTGGAACCCCAGGTAGAAAATCGGAAGAACACAGCTATGCACTCTCTCCATGTGGTGTCCGCTAGAGGGATTGGATTGTGACTTTGGTAGAGTGAGTTTTCTTTTTCTTTTATTAAAAATACCTGTTTCTATTGAGCTGGCTTGGTTATTGATTTGTGTAGACTTAATAATTTATCGACATCTGGCGCCCAAAACTATTCCTCCTATTCTGGTCTGAAGGTGGAAGCCATGTTCCACATACAAATGCTTTTCCTGTTACTGAAATGGACAGTTGACTACATGACTCAAATTTTTAATTTTAGAGCTCAGTGGTGGTTGAGTTCTTTAATCGTAGAATTTAGTTTAATCACAAGGACAACAAGGTCATTGCTCTGGGGAGCAATGGTGTGGGATCAAGGCTACCTGATCCAACATAAAAAAGTTTGTCTCAGAAAAATTTTTCTACAGTGCTGGAGGTACTGTTATTCTAGAAATATGCCTTCCCAGGGATAAATCACTCACACACTTAGAGTTTAAGAGACATAAATTCTTTTAATAACAGTGTGCATTCAGTGGTGGTTAATGCTAAAAGAGGAGAACCTCCAGACAGCATCTTCTGGTCACTACTGGTTCCTGGCATGCCATTATACTCACTGGAAAAACTTATACACTTAAATTAAATTTTATTCTTTTCTAAGATAATAGATACATGAAAGAAAACACTTTTAACAATATGTAATCATAGACATATCTGTCTTTACACCATTTGCGTATCTGGTTCCCTAGGAGGCCAGAAGAATGCACCAGATCTCCAGGACCAGGAAACAAGTAGTTCTGAAGAATCAGATATAGGTGCCAGGAATTAAACTTTGGTATCCAAGAGGAGCAGCATTACTGAGCCAACTCTCCAGGTCATAATAATTCTGAAGATGAAGATGAGCTACTATTCCTTCTGTCTCCTATCACTTGAAGGTGAGGTAAATCCCCTCTTGATGGTTGTCAAATAATTCAATGGATTTCTATACCTCTCCATATTGCTTCTCAGTTTCATTGTTAACACAGTTCTCTTGATGTGAGTAAGATAACAAAAGCTTTTGTTGAAACCAGTAAGAGTCCAGCCAGATTATATTAGGAAAAGTTCCAAAATTTGAGATAAGATTGTATTTTTGGAAGTTTTGACACAGGGTTGTCCACAAAGCCATAGCTGCAATGGAATTCACTATGGGCACCAAGATGGCCACAGACTCAGAGACTGGCCCGACGCAATCCTGTAAGTGCTGGAATTATAGTAATGCATCTCTATGTCCAGTTGAGGTATGTGTTTTTAAATGACCTATCATTGAATCAGAGAATGAAAGGATAAAATATGATTTAAAAGGAACCATCATTGTTCTGATGAACAGTAATATTTCTTGAAATGCTATAATTTAAGTGTGCAACCATTTAATATGTGCTCAATAATTAGGTTATTTTCTTTGCTTTATTAACTTTATCCATGTAAAAATGTTTGAATTGTGTTTGTGTATATACACCTGTGCCATTGTAGTGTGAAGGCCTGGTTGGTTTCTGTCCTCCCAACAGGTCCCACAGTCATTAGGTCCCAAAGAATCACACAGAGAGGTCTATATTAATGATAAACTGATTGGCCCATTAGCTCAGGCTTCTTATTAGCTCTTGTAACATACATAGCCCATTATTCTTATCAATGCTAGCCACATGGCTCAGTACCTTTCTCAGTGGCGCAGGTCACATCCTGCTTCTTCAGTGGTCCAGGCAGGAATGCCAAGGGAGCTTCCTGCTTTCCAGAATTCTCCTATTCTCTTTGCTCCGTCTCTACTTCCTGTCTGGTTGTCCCACCTATACATCCTGGCTAATGGCCAATCAGCGTTTATTTAAATCATGATTGACAGAATACAGACAATTCTCCCATACCATGCCATGATATGTATGTAGCACTGAGAGGACAACTCACAGGTGTCTATTATTATCTTCCTCTATGTGAGTTTTAGTGATGAAACCTAGGGATTCATTTGACTACAATTGACCTCAATTGCACTTATTCAGGATTAAAATTTATTCATGTATGTAAGAGTGGGCATATGCCACTGCCCAAGCTTAGAAATAAAAGAAAAAACTTGTAGGAGCAATATGGTTCACCCAGAGATAGAGCACAGGTCATCAGGCTTATCAGCAACCAATTTTAATAAATGAGGCAATTCTTTGGCATTCAATCATGGCTTTTGAGAAAGTGTTATAAACAAATGCTAAGTCCCCAGGACAAACAAATTAAAAAGATGTATGATCATATAAATATTCTCCTATGCAAAGAGGATTTATTCTTTAAATTATACTGTGTTCCTCTATCCTTGTATGAAATTAAGTTTACAATCTGAAAAGAAGACAACAGTTTACTGTTATAATATTACTAATAATCTTATCTGAGCACCAGTGAGATGGCTCCATGGGAAAGGTCTGTGGTGTGCAAGGATGGAAAACTGACCTTGATCATCATATTAAGAGGACCAAAAGTAGAAACTGCAAAGTTGTCTTCTGGTCTCCACATATCTGCATTGGTCCTACAAACCCATAATCACATTGCGTGCGCACACACCATAAATCTAACAGATGGGGGTTATTGTGAGCCTATCAAGAATGTCTTATGGACTTTGGACATTTTTATGCTTCCCAGACAACAGTAAAGGAATTCCTTTTCTGTCTACATCTGAGAGTTTGGTCTTTAGGAGAGGTTCTCTGGAAAGGTATCACAGTACTTCCACCTGATAACCCAAATTCAACTGGAAGAAACAAGATCAAGTCATTGCACCAATCCCATAATGGTAGGTAGTGTTACCTCTTCAAAGGGATGTGAAATAAGAACTGGAGGTAGAAATCAATTATACACTTTAGGGTAACAAAAAAGCCAACTCTCATGGCTTCCTATTGGCTTCTTGCAACTCACAATCTACTTCCCACTGGTGCTTCTGATTGCTAGGCTTGCCAAGAGTACCTCAATAGCTAGAATTGCCCAGCTGAGCCTCAAGACAATAGCAGTTTCCCTACTAGATTAGATGTGCAGAAATCAAATGACTAAGCCAGCACAGCTCTTCCCAGTTCTGCCATTCCACCTTAGGGGAACACAGACTCTAGTCTGGAAATTTTGTATTTTAGTAGAAACTCTTCCAGTCTCTCAGAACACTTCTTGTTCCTCTTACAAGATATGGTGTCCCTTGTGTGGGTGTTCCATTACAGAGTCACTGACCAGTGTAATCAACCCTTTCCCCCATAGCTCAAATGTCCTGAAGCCAAACAGAGGTCACATTCAAAGAGTAACTCTTGTTAAAGCAAAATATATAATTTTTCTAATTTTTGGAATGTCTTAGAGGCAAGAAAGAGATGATAGAAATGATGTAATTATATTCCACAAAACTTAATCTAAAAAGGTAAAACAGGTTTATGATCATGTGCTTCAAAGACTAGTAATTTATGTTAGAGCACACCAAGTATTAGTCACACATTCTATCTCAGGCTGTACATCTTAAATATGTAAAATAATAGTTCTTTTAGGCAGGGCCACACCATTTTATTCAGTTATATTTTGGTCAAACTAGCGTAACTACTGTAATTTGATTTCATGATAAGTTCAGTTCTTTATCCAGATTCTTGATTCCTTGCTCTGTGGATGCAAGAAATGGCCAGTCAGAACATTTAGGGATCATCTAAAATTGATTACTCCACTACTTATTTCTAATGTGAGCTATGTTCTAAGTGGGGAAGCTTTCATGCTCCTTTTTGCCCATCCCTCTCTGTGCTGGGATGACACCTGCTTTAGAGTTTGTCAGTGAACTCAATTCTTACAAGAGTCCCTCTTCATTTGTAAGTTCACAATAAAATCCAGATGAGTTGGAGGACACTCATTTACTCATCTATTTTTCTTCTCACTGACCAATTAAGGCCCAGCCTTGAAGCAGTTGCAGGACTTTCTTTCCAGCACTGAGCAGCAGAAGCAGGATTAGGTGTTCAAAGCAATTTCTCAACTACATAGTGTGAGAAAGGTAGATCTCTATAAATTCAAGGCCAGCATGGTCTACAAAGCGAGTTGCTGAACAACCAAGACTACACAAAGAAACCCTGTATTGAACAACAAAAAGAATTAATTTAGTTGTTTGTGGTGTGCCCATTCAGGTACACTGGAGATAAGGTGGTCAAATCTCTCTGATATTCTACAAGATCCTAGTCTATACAGTGAGTTCCAGGACAGCCAGAGATTCATAATGAGGCTATTCTTTAAGATAAAAAAAATTGAAAAGGAAAAAGAACAAATTGTGAGACCCCTCACCCCTTATTCTCAAAGGGATGAGAATTTCCTAACAGAATGTTTTAAAATTAGAAACACAGACTAGCCTCACGTTCCCAGAAAGACAACACTTTCCTTCCCCCCTCCCACCTGGGAGATTCCAAGCACAAGGACACTCAGTTCAGCCCAGCCAGCCAAGTGGTGATAAAGAAAACAAAGAGAAAGCTGACTTAGCAGGATGGGAGATAGAGAAAAAGACCTTGCACCCATACCAAAGCAGCTTCAAAAGGCCTTTTTGTAGTTACACCTTTAAAAACCTACCCGACAGAGGAGCTACAATTCCTCTCTACCTCACTGCACTGGGGGTTAGAGATGGTTTCCAAACTAGTTTATATTATGCTAAATAAACCTTGCTTATTATAGTCTGGGCCTTTCTGGTGGTCTCTCTGGGGTTCGTAATCTGGGCACAACACAAATTATTAATAAAAGTCATGAACATGATATTTTTTGGTATGACTAATTTGGAACAGTGATGAAGATATAAGGTGATTAATTTATCCTTGAGGTTCTAACAGGTTTAGACATATGCAAGGGATATACACAACTAAGTTAATATAACTAAGTCATATAATGAAAGCTTTCCCATCTTTAAAACCCTCCCCAAACCTCAGCTCCTGTCTCTCCTGTAAGGTGGTCAGATAAGGAGTAAATGTTTCTTCAGTTGAGACAATCTCACCTGGAGGAGTCAGTCTTTTTCCACAGTGAAATTCCCAGGGAAACTCAAATTTCATACTGTCTATTATTTCACTAGTTGTTAGCCAAAGGGAGAATTTTAAATGTGTCTTAGAATATCCTTATTCTTGCCAGGCAGACAAGTATTGGGAACTGATGGGGTGGAGACTAAAGAGCTTTACATTCCTATGAAGACTGCAAAATGGGGACTGCAGGGTACCGTCACTGACAGTTACATGAGTTGCAAAAAAAGTAAATAGTGGAAGACCTAGAGGAGGCTGACCCACCATAGTAGAGTGGATAAGGAGCACAGAGGGTGCCAACTTGCCCTCAAGCACACCTTATGCACTACTCTTTGGCATTTGATCCTGGGGCTTTCACAAAGCTCCCTCCCTAACAATTCTTTCAAACTCCACAGTTCTTTGTAAATGCCTGATTACCTTAGCTTTACAATGACTTCAGTTCAAGTCTTAGGATCTCCCCTCAACCGGGATGTCATCTAGTCATCACCATTCAAAACTCCTAACTGGAGGTTTTGTAGGCATCAGGGAAGCACAATATGTTCCTATTTAGAGAAGCCAGACTTCATGCCTGCAAGTTCCTTTTCTCTCATTCACAGGAGGTAAAAACTCAAACTGGGGCACATCTGACATGTGAGCTTATGGGCTCCAATTGCTGCCTATTTACCACATTGGAGACAAAGACTTTTATTGTCAGTGTCCCTCCTGATCATTTTGGTACTTTTTTTGTACCCTCATTTTGTAAAGTTTTGGGCTCAGAAAATTCTTTAAGAACCAAATCTAAGTTTCTGATGCAATCTTTTATTTCTTCCGGGCCATCAGGACTGAGGTAAAGATGAACTTCGATCAGCCATTCACACCTTAATGCTATTAATGACATGTTTAGGAGGGCTAAGTAGAAGATTCAGCACTTAGAACACTGGTTGCTTATTACCAGGACCTGACTTTGATTCCTAGTATATACAAGACAGCTCATAACTGTCTTGAGTTACAAGGGAAAAGACACCATCTTTTGGTTACCACTGGTACCTGGCATACTTGGTATGCTCAATGCCAAAACTTATACACCTATATTAAATTTCATTCTTTTTTAAGATGCATAGAGAAAACCTTTTTACAATATGGAATCACATACATATCTTTCTTTTCACCATTTGCATATCTAGTGCCCTAAGAGGTCAGAAGAATGCACCAGATCTCCAGGACCTGGAAATACAGGAAGCTCTGACCAATCTGAGATGGGTGCTAGGAATCAAACTTGGGTACCCAAGAGGAGAAGTAGTATGGAGTCAACTTTCTAGGTCCCTAATATGTCACTATAATTCTGAAGACGAAGATGTTGCAGTGCTCCTTCTGTCTCCTACTATTTGAAAGTGAGGAAAGTCACTCTAAGTGGTTGTCAAAGGATTCATTGGATTTCTATACCTCTGTGAATGAACTCTCTATATTATTCCTTATTTTCATTGTTAACACAGTTCTCTAGATGTGAGTAAAGATAACAAAACCTTTTGTTGAAACCAGTCAGAGTCCAGTCACATTATATTAGGAAAAGTTCTATAATTTGAGATATGATTTTTCTTTTTAGAATTTTTTTTTGAGACACATAGCCATGGCTGCCCTGGAATTCACTATGCATAACAATCTGGCCTCAAACTCACAGAGATTGATCCAACACAGTCTCTCAAGTGCTGGGATTACAGCCATGAACCTCTAAATCCAGCTGAGGTATGTATTTTTAAATGACCTATCACTGAATCAGGAATGAATGGATAAGGTAAGATTTAAGAGGGACCATCATTGTTTTGATGAACAACAATATTTATTGAAACTGTAATTTAAATATGCATTCCTTTTTATGGTTTTTTGAGACAGGGTTTCCCTGCCTAACAGTCATAGCTGCCCTGGAACTAGCTCTTGTAGACCAGGCTGGTCTTGAACTCACAGGGAATCACCTGCCTCTGCCTCCCGAGAGCTGGGATTAAAGGCGTGTGCCACTATTGCCTGGCGAAATTATATAATTTAAATGTGCAAACCATTAACATGTGATCAATAATTGGGTTATTGTCTTTGTTTTATTAATCTTATACATGTAAAAATGTTTGAACTGTGTTTGTGGGTATATATGTATTTGTTGCACTGAGAGGACAACTTACAGGTGTTTGTTATCTACTTCTTCTATGTGCGTTGTACTGATGAAACCTAGGGATTCATTTGACTGCAATTGGCCTCAACTGCATTTATTCAGGATTAAAAATTATTTATATATATGCACATATAGGAGTGGCATATGCCACTGTCCAAGTTTAGAAATGAGAGAAAAAAACTGTAGAAGTAATACAGGTCACCCAGAGACTGAACTCAGGTCATCAGGCTTAGCAGCAACCAATTATAACAAATGAGGCAATTCTCTAGAATTCAACTGTGGTTCTGAGAAAGTGTTATAAACAAATGTTTAGTCCCCAGGATAAACAAATTAAAAAACTGTATGGTCATATAAATATTTTCCTGTGCAAAGAGGATTTATTATTCAAGTTGTCCTGTGTTCCTCTATCCTTGTATGAAATTAAGTTTACAATCTGAAAAGAAGACAACAGTTTACTGTTATAATATTACTAATAATCTTATCTGAGCACCAGTGAGATGGCTCCCTGGGAAAGGTCTGTAGTGTGCAAAGCTTAAAAACTGACCTTAATCACCATATTAAGAGGACCAAAATAGAAACCATAAAGTTGTTTTCTGGTCTCCACATATCTGCATTGATCCTACAAACTCATAATCACATTACACAAACATCATAAATCTTTGTTACAAAATAAATCCTAGTGTCATTACATTATCTGGTATCTCTGGATAATTTCCTTCAAAGACAGTTCTTCAAGAGGAAATACCAAACGGTTAACTATGGGAACAGGAGAAGCATGGAACATCAATATTTTGTGTGTATATTCTAATATGTTTATACACACACACACATATATTTATATAAACACATCAAGCTATGATATGAGATACACAGTTGAATATTGATTATCCTATTCTAGTACATCTCTAGCAGATAAATGAAAATACTGTTTTGAATACACACATGAGGTCGTTAATGCTTCTTATATTCTCTTCTACTAAGCATTTTAACATTAACATTGTTTTGCTTTGTTTTTTTCAAGACATGATTTCTCTGTAGCTTTGGTGCCTGTCCTGGAACTAGCTCTTGTAGACCAGGTTGTCCTCAAACTGACAGAGATCCACCTACCTCTGCCTTCCGAGTGCTGGGGATTAAAGGTTTGTGCCGCCACTGCCCAGCTAACATTGTTAAATTATGTTGATAAAACAGCAAATGTTGGGAGCACATCATCTACCTTTAGACTTGTACTCACGACATGAACACATGAGGATCATGAGTTTAATTGTTTCCTTGAATCATTACTGACATCTAAGTTGAGCTGAATAACAAATAAGAAAATCTCAAAGGAATTTGGGAATTTGTGGAAATAGGCAAAACAAACCAGGAACAACAACCCACCACCATTTCATAGACAACCTTACTTGAAAAGTATGATCACACACTGCCTGATATTTAAATAGGCAATGGACCACTTAGATGAGGGGGATAACATTCTACACACTACAGCAGAAAAATACCTATCACTAAATAAAAGCACAATAGAGATGAACAAAAGCCACAGGAAAAAAAAATAAGGAACACAAAATAAAATTCACTAAATGGATTTGTGACACATGAAGCACACTTTAGTATCTACCTCAAATGTTTCAAAGTAGAAACCACAATGCAGTAATCTCTATCATCAGTCTTCAGTGAACATGGTAAGTAATTTACTTCCTTCAAGGCTATGACAAAAGAATGAATGGAACAACTTTTTTATTTCTTGAAGCTGAAGACAACTATGATGTCTAACGGCTTTACAAAATCATTTTTAGGAATAGAGTATAAGGTTATCCCTTTTTCTTGAATTCAAAATGATACAATTAGGCTTTAAAATATTTACAGCACTAGAAACATGGCTGGACCATTAAGAAATATTCATTCCTAGGACCAAGGTCTAATTTTTGACACCTTCCTGTAATTCTTGCTACTAGAAGATCCTAGGATCTAACATTCTCAGAAACCAGCATGAAAAATTTACATAACCACACAAACTCACAATGACATCACATAATTACAATTAAAACAACATTTAAACAATTCTTCACACATGAAAGTTTTTCACTTATAAGCATTCATTCCTATAACAGAGGCATTGAGGCACCTTCAAGATGACTATGCTATAAGCAATGGCTTTACCACACTAATTACATTCATAGGGTTTCTCTCCAGTATGAGTTCTTTCATGTGTTTGGAGACTCTTGTGACATGCAAAGGCTTTACCACACTGATTACATTCATAGGGTTTTTCTCCAGTATGGTTTCTTTCATGTATTCGGAGACTACTGTGACGTGCAAAGGCTTTACCACACTGATTACATTCATAGGGTTTCTCTCCAGTATGGCTTCTTTCATGTATTCGGAGACTACTGTGACGTGCAAAGGCTTTACCACACTGATTACATTCATAGGGTTTCTCTCCAGTATGGCTTCTTTCATGTGTTTGGAGACTACTGTGACTTGCAAAGGCTTTACCACACTGATTACATTCATAGGGTTTCTCTCCAGTATGGCTTCTCTCATGTGTTTGGAGACTACTGTGATGTGCAAAGGCTTTACCACACTGATTACATTCATACGGTTTCTCTCCAGTATGGCTTCTTTCATGTATTCGGAGACTACTGTGACATGCAAAGGCTTTACCACACTGATTACATTCATAGGGTTTCTCTCCAGTATGGCTTCTTTCATGTATTCGGAGACTACTGAGATGTGCAAAGGCTTTACCACACTGATTACATTCATAGAGTTTCTCTCCAGTATGGCTTCTTTTATGACTTTGTAGAAGACTGAGCTGTGCAAAGGCTTTACCACACTGATTACATTCATAGGGTTTCTCTCCAGTATGGCTTCTTTCATGTG
>PVIU01026871.1:0-21331 GCA_004026605.1 Ondatra zibethicus | reverse complement strand
GATGGGGGTGGGCCTTGGACTTCCAACAGGGCAGGGCACCATGCCCTCTTTCAAGGAAGAAGGGGGAGGGAGGAGGGGTGGGGGGTAGTGGGAGGGGACCGGGAGAAGGGGAAGAAAGGAAAAAAAATTTTTTTTTATCTTTAATTATGTTCTTGAATGGAAAAAATAAAACAAAACAATGTATGGAAAAAAAAAACAAAACCCACACACTAATAGTAGGAGATTTCAACACTCCTCTCTTACTAATGGACAGGTCAACCAGACAGAAACTTAGCAGAGAAATAAGAGAACTAACAGATGTAATGAATCAAATGGACTTAACAGACATCTATAGAACATTGCATCCAAACAGAAAAGAATGTATCTTCTTTGCAGCATCTCATGGAACCTTCTCGAAAATTGATCACAAACTTCGTAACAAAGCAAACATCCACAGATACAAAAAATTGGAGTAACCACCTGCGTCTTATCAGATCATCATGGAGTAAAGTTAGAATTTAACAACAATTCTACCCCCAGAAAGCCTACAAAGTCATGGAAACTGAACAGTCAACTACTGAACCACCCTTGGGTCAAGGAAGAAATAAAGAAAGAAATGAAAGTCTTCCTTGAATTCAATGAAAATAAAGATACAACATACCCAAACCTATGGGACACTATGAAAGCAGTGCTAAGAGGAAAGTTCATAGCACTGAGTGCCCACATAAAGAAAACGGAGAAAGCTCACATTAGAGACTTAACAGCACACATGAAAGCTCTAGAAAAAAAGAAGCAGACTCACTCAGGAGGAGTAGAAGGCTGGAAATAATCAAACTGAGGGATGAAATCAACAAAATAGAGGCACAGAAAACAATCCAAAGAATCAATGAAACAAAGAGCTGGTTCTTTGAGAAAATAAACAAAATCGACAAACTGCTATCCAAACTAATCAAAAGGCAGAGAGAGAACATGCAAATTAACAAGATCAGAAATGAAAAGGGGGACATACCCAGAGTCACTGAGGAAATTCAGAGAATCATTGGGTTTTAACAAATGCCGGTATGCCAAAAATTGGAAAATGTAAAAGCAATGGACAGTTTTTTAGGTAAGTACCATATACCAAAATTAAATCAAGACCAGGTGTACAATTTAAATAGACCTATAAGTCATGAGGAAATAGAAGCTGTCATCAAAAACCTCCCTAACAAGGAAAGCCCAGGACCAGATGGTTTTAATGCTGAATTCTACCAGAACTTCCAAGAAGAGCTAATACCTATACTCCTTAATGTGTTTCACATAATAGAAACAGAAGGGTCATTGCCAAACTCTTTTTATGAAGCTATAGTCACCCTGATACCAAAACCACACAAAGACGTAACCAAGAAAGAGAATTACAGAACAGTCTCAAACATGAACATCACTGCAAAAATTCTCAATAAAATACTGGCAAACTGAATCCAAGAACACATCAAAAAAAATCATCCATTATGTTCAAGTAGGCTTCATCCCAGAGATGCAGGGCTGGTTCAACATACAAAAATCTATCAATGTGATTCATCATATAAATAAACTGAACAGAAAAACCGTATAATCATTTCATTAGATGATGAGAAAGCATTTGACAAAATTCAACATCCCTTTATGATAAAGGTCTTGGAGAGATTAGGGATACAAGATTCATACCTAAATATAATAAAAGCAATATACAGCAAGCCGACAGCTAACATCAAATTAAATGGAGAGAAACTTAAAGCCATTCCACTAAAATCAGGAACAAGACAAGGCTGTCCACTCTCTCCATACCTCCTCAATATAGTACTGGAAGTTCTAGCAATAGCAATAAGACAACATAAGGAGATCAAGTGGATTCAAATTGGAAAGGAAGAAGTCAAACTTTTGTTATCTGCAGATGATATGATAGTGTACATAAGTGATTCCAAAAACTCTACCAAAGAACTCCTACAGCTGATAAACACCTTCAGTAATGTGGTAGGATACAAGACCAACTCAAAAAAATCAGTAGCCCTCCTATACACAAAGGATAAAGAAGCAGAGAGGGAAATCAGAGAAGCATCACCTTTCACGATAGCCACAAATAGCATAAAGTATCTTGGGGTAACACTAACCAAGGAAGTGAAAGATCTATTTGACAAAAATTTTAAGGCTTTGAAGAAAGATATTTAAGCAATACCAGAAAATGGAAGGATCTCCCATGCTCTTGGATTGGTAGGATCAACAGAGTAAAAACGACAATTCTACCAAAGGCAATCTATAGATTTAATGCAATCCCCATCAAAATCCCAACAAAATTCTTCACAGACCTTGAGAGAACAATAATCAACTTTATATGGAAAAACAAAAAACTCACGATAGCCAAAACAATCCTATACAATAAAAGCACTTCCAGAGGCATTACCATCCCTGACTTCAAACTCTATTACAGAGCTACAGTAATGAAAATAGCATGATATTGGCATAAAAATAGAGACGTTGACCAATGGAATCAAATTGAATACCCGGATATTATCCACAAACCTATGAACACCTGATTTTCAACAAAGGAGCTAAAATTATACAATGAAAGAAAGAAAGAATCTTTAACAAATGCTGCTGGCATAACTGGATGTTAACCTGTAGAAGAATTAAAATAGATCCATGCCTATCACCATGCACAAAACTCAAGTCCAAATGGATTAAAGACCTCAATATAAATCTGTCTACACTGAACCTGATAGAAGAGAAAGTGGGAAGCAGTCTGCAACACATAGGCAAAGTAGACCACTTCCTACATATAACTCCAGTAGCACAGACAATAAGAGCAACAATGAATAAATGGGACCTCCTAAAACTGAGAAGCTTCTGTAAAGCAAAAGACAAAAAAAAAAGCTTCTGTAAAGCAAAAGACAAAAAAAAGCATTAAGACAAAAAGGCAACCTACTGAATAAGAGAAGATCTTTACCAACCCCACATCAGACAAAGGCCTGATCTCCAAAATATATAAAGAACTCAAGAAACTAGACATTAAAATTCTGAATAACCGAATTAAAAAATGGGGTACTGAACTGAACAGAGAATTCTCAACAGAAGAAGTTCAAATGGCCAAAAGATACTTAAGGTCATGTTCAACTTCCTTAGCAATCAGGAAAATGCAAATCAAAACAACTTTGAGATACCATCTTACACCTGTCAGAATGACTAAAATCAAAAACACCAATGATAACCTATGCTGGGAGGATGTGGAGTAAGAGGAACATTCATCCATTGCTGGTGGGAATGCAAACTTGTACAATCACTTTGGAAACCAGTGTGGCAGTTTCTCAGGAAACTGGGAGTCAACCTACCTCAGGATCCAGCAATTCCATCTTAGGAATATACCCAAGAGATGCCCAATCATACTACAAAAGCATTTGTTCAACTATGTTCATAGCAGCATTATTTGTAATAGCCAGAATCTGGTAACAACCTAGGTGTCCCTCAATGGAAGAATGGATAAAGAAAGTGTGGCACATATACACATTAGAGTTCTACTCAGCAGTAAAAAACAGTGACATCTTGAATTTTGCATGTAAAAGGATGGAAATAGAAAACACTATACTGAGTGAGTTAACCCAGACCCAAAAAGATGAATATGGTATGCACTCACTCATTAGTGGATTCTAGCCATAAACAAAGAACACTGAGCCTATAGTTCGCAATCCCAGAGAAGATAAATAATAAGGTGTATGTGTAGCTTTTGTTGGCTATTGAATAAAAAAAATCTGCCTTGGCCTGTGATACATCAGAGTAGAACTAGGTGGGGTAAGCTAAATTGAATGCTGGGAGAAAGAAGGCAGAGTCAAGAGAAGCCATGTAACCTCACCAGAGACAGACACCAGATAGAACTTTACCCAGTAATCCACATCCACATGGAGATACACAGATTAATAGAAATAGGTTAAATTAAGATGTAAGAGCTAGCCAAAAATAAGCTAGAGCTAATAGGCCAAGCATTGATTTAATTAATACAGTTTCTGTGTGATTATTTTGGGGCTGAGTAGCCGGGAACATACAAGCAGCCTCCAACTACAGGAGTGTCACTATTAGAAGTTGTGATTTTTGTTGGAGTGGGTGTACCTTGTTGGAAGAAGTTTGTCACTGTGGGGGTAGGCTTTGAGGTTTTCTATGCTTCACGAGCTTCCCAGTGTCTCAGTGGATTTCCTGTTGCCTGCAAAATGTAAGACTCTCAGCTACTCCTCCATCACTACATCTGCCTGCATGCCACCATTCCCCCATCATGACTATATGTGCACAGCCCTCCCATTAAACATTTTCCTTTGTAAGAGTTGCCATGGTAAGAGTGTCACTTCACAGTAATAGAAGCCCTAAGACAGTCATAAGCCACTGTCTGTTTCTTTCTTTCTACTTTATTATTCACTGAGAGCCTCACTTATGCACCAAATTGTCACATTCATTTATGAAACTCAGCAACTAAGTTCTAGCTAATTGAGAATGGGGTAGGGAATGTTGAACCTATTTATAAATATTCCAGTTTTCATTCTTTGTCCTAAATGCTTGAGGTATAATTATAAAGGCTGCGGTATTGCAGCTGAAGTGTGAACCTAAGTCAAGAGCACAGACACACCATCATCTACACTGTCTTACTCCACACTCACTGAGCATGTCCTCAGAACAGTCTGCTTCCCAATTCCTTTGCAGAGATCTGCATTTACACACTGATGTTGCTCATATGACTAGATTTGACTCTTCCTAATGCTGAGTCCTGCCCCAAATCCATTTCAAGGAACATGTTTCACATACTTGGAGAATAAATCATTACCCCCATTTGGTTTTACTCTCCTCTGTAAGTGACTATTCTTGAATATTTGTCTACCTCACCTCTGAACAAACCAAATAACAATATTGACAACCTCTGAAGATTTTCCATAAACTACACCTAATATCTTAATTCAGGAATGTAACATGGTCCTATTTCACACTAGCTACTCTGTAGACAGACATTGCACACATCACCTACTTCATGTCCATATCATATTACTGAAATTACAACCAGGATTGTGTATTGAGTTCCTCTGTCAGTTCAAAGTTAAGATATTGAAGTTCTAACATAATGGCATGACCTTTAGATGTGTAACTCTATAGGAATGGGTTAGTATATTTGAATGATGGGATCCATGCCCTTACTAATGGAAGAAAGAACACCTCCCTTATGACATGGGGAAAAGAAAGGCCTCATGAACATTCAATAAAACTGTAGTTTGTAATCCCAATGAGATCTCACTACAGGTTAGGCTATACTGACACTACAACTGTTGCCCAGAAGAAAACAATGTGATACCTATGGTTTGAGCTTCCTAGTGCAGCACACCATTCTGATGCCCCTGGGTAAACAGACCAGGCAGGCCTGCCTTTCTTCAAGTCCCACTTCACACATCTCCTCTCATAAACCTTTTCCTTCCTCTCTCACAGAGAAAATCTGGTTGTTTCTTATTGTAGTACAATGGACACTGGACTTTGCCAGCCCACTATACTGAACTTCTTTCCCTTGTACATGGCAGGCCCTGGGCCATGCCCTGTTCTGAGATAGCAAGATTGATGACAGACAGATGGGCATCTAGTGTGTGTTCAGTTAAATAGAGCATGTACATTCTGGTCATATTAAGATCTTTCCCTGAAATGCACAGCAAAAATGATGTTAGGATTCCAGTCACTGAGACTAATGGTGTAGGAGGTCCTTCTGTATTTGTGTTGCTTTCATTGGTTGAATAAAGAAACTGCCTTCGCCATTTGATAAGGTGGAACTTAGGTGGCGTCAAAAAAGAACTAAATTCTGAGAGGAAGAAGGCAGTGTGGCAGATGCCATGAAACTCCTGTCTGAGACTAACGCTGATTAGGATCTTTCCCGGTAAGCCACGACCTAGTGGTGAACACAGATTGGTAGAAATGGGTTAGATCAGGATGTGAGAGTTGGCCCAGAAGAGGCTAGATATAATGGGCCAGGCAATAATTTAATTAATACAATTTCTGTGTGGTTATTTTGGATGTAAGCTAGCCGGGTGGCGGGACGCAGCCCATTCCTCTTACTACAGACTAATTCAATTACCACATCGTGTAGAGACAAAATATGTGAACTGTGTGAAGAGAACACATTTGAAAGTTTGGTATGTAAGAATGAAAATCATAGATTGGATGAGGGAGGAAAATATTGATTCAGTAATTGAAACCATACAATGATTTAAATTTGATTAGTAAATACAGTTTTTTTTGCAAGATCAATACATGAGATAAAGTGATAGATTGCTTTGCTTTGGCAATTTCTTTTATATTCTTTTAAAGAAAATTAGATAATTTTATCAAAATGCTAGTAATTAAGAAGAAATAGTGTAACATTTGAACCACTAAGTAGCTCCATGTAAAACTGTTCGTTGCAAATATGAACACAATAATGTTGGGTTTTACTGCACTTAGGGAGCAAACACACAGAGATATGACTCACAAAATCGATTTTGTACTTGGATCTGAGTTTAGAACACAGCTTCATAGTTTCCCTGGTGTGACTATGGTCAAGTTATATAGCCTCTTTAAGAGCCTTAGAGTCTCCATGTGGGAACTGGCTCATACTTCTTTTTATCACTGCTGTTTGTGGTCACAGGGGTCAGGGGAATAAGGAGAATTCAGTCATTTAACATAAAACCACATGGTTGCAGATGTCCATTAATGGTTATTTTTAGAAAGGGTCTCCTATAGCCCAGCCTAACATCAAACTGACTATGTAGCCAAGGATGGCCTTGGATGCCTGATATTTCCACCCCAGTCTCCTGAGTGCCAGGATTATAGACAGAAAGATTATAGACAAAACCCAGCACTATTGTATTTACTATTTCTTTAAAATAGGTATCTCTGTGTTCTGGGATATGCCTAAGAGTCTTTCACCATCGTGAGCCATCAGGCTTGCAGAAGTGAGTGCTCCCGCTGTGATTTTCCATAGTCACCTTTGAATTTGCCTCTGAATGAAGGAACTAACAAGGAAAAATTCTAATACCAAAAGGTTCTTCAAAACATACTTTATGCAGCTATTTGAAATGAGTCAGAGGCATTGTTATGTAAATATTTCATAGCTCTAAAGTAAACTCTAAGTAAATATTTCAAGGCTGTCTTTCTGCAATATTTAAAGTTGGAAATGCATAATGATACTTACCAATAAATCCATAAGTATCAATCTTCTCCCACTTCTAATGGAGAGTTGTCTGTCAGCCACTCCCAGTTACAGATATGGGAAGTTTTGTGTAATCTTCATTGGGATTGGGGTCAGGAAGTGGTAGGTCCTAAAATATTCTACTAGTATTCTGCAACTCTGCTATTGTTCCATCGCCAATTAAAGCAAGAGACAGAAGCAGCTGAAAGAGAAAGGAAAATATAAGCCAAGGTGAACATGAAAGACACTATGAAATATTTTCCATAGCTGAAATGTGTTATGCTTAGTGGTGTGGAGTTGTTATCCCAGTACCCAGGAGATGGAGAGAAGAAAAATTACAAGTTTGAGACTAGCCTGGGCTACACAGCAAGGAGGTATGTCAAAAATATATGTCCCCAGAATGTCTAGATTATTGAATTATTTATGATTTAGTGACAAAATGTAGAAACCAAATTTATTTGTACAGGGCAAGATGAAAGAAGGAACATTAAAGATAAACAGAAACAAGAGCTTCTAGAGGGAGGATTTGGGGAAAGGCTCTCAACAGTACACAACCCAAGCAGTGGTTTTAACCACGTTCCTCACCATGCTTTCACTGCTGTTGACTTCCCATCCTTTTTAACTTATAACTCTCCTAAACCCACAAGGAAACAGGAAGTAACTTTCGGTTTTATTGGGTTATTTTTATGTTTATTTTTCAGTCCTTTTAGAAAATATTTGCTATAGTCCTTTTCATATATTTTCTTTTACTTACAGCAAACAAGGACAAGACTCCACTCAGTTGCAGGTTGAGTCTTTTCTCATTCCTTAAATACTACCTGGTGATAAGTATGTGACTGTAGAGGTGAACTTTGCCAATGGACTCTAAGGGGCAAGGTGAAAAAAAATCACAAGCCACAGGATATCCACCATCTATGATTCAGGAAAGTCGTATACAGATCTTAAAACACAGTCCACTGATTCTGAAAATGTGACTAGAACATTCATTTCACTATTTCTGTCTCTAAATGCAAGCAAATATAAGAAGACATTGAAAAGTCTAAGGAAGGTAGACTAGCTAGGGGCCTACCTTAACTCATTGCCAGTGAGACAGAATATCCAAGAACAACACACTAAAAGGTAAAACATTTGTTTTGGCTTACAATGTCAAAGATTTTAGTCCAGTGTCATCAGGGACTATCACAATGGTTTCAAGTAAACACCCTGTAGCAGGAATTTGTGAGACACACAAAATAAAGGCTTGGATATGATCCTCATGATTGAGTAGCAAGCTCTGTTAGATATTAAACGATCCTCTTAGTTTCATTATTTTATTTTTTTAATGAATAACTGACACCTACTAAAAATAAGCTATAAAAATTTACTGTGCTATTATTCAATGTATCACCTAGCTACATATGAAATTACTAATAATGCTATAAGTATAAAAATTGTGTGGTGGTTGTGAATACTTTTATGGTTAAAGCTACTTTGAAATGAAAAAATGCTCCAAAACAAGCATCTGTTGGAGAAAGTTAACAGATGTTTCTTCCTCTAGCTGGCCCTGGGAAAATCTATCTACTAGATGTGAAACATGCTGACAAACCTCTGACTTTGTGCAGCTCCTCCTGATTTCAAATACTGTCTACCTGGTAGATTTCTAACATTTTCTTCATATTTTTCAACACACAATGTTGAAGAATTATTCTGTAGTCAATGAATGTCTCCTTTTCATATGTAAAATAAATGTGTACCGTTCAGAATGTGAGAAGAGTTAGAATGATCTTAAGCAGTAGTTGGAGTTGACATGAGGGAGTGCGAGTCAGTTAAAGGGCAGCCCAATTCATGCATCTCTGTACTTGCAAAGCCTAAACCCAACAGCAGCACATGCTGTAACTGCAGCACCCTATAGGCTGAGGCAGAACAATTGTGCTACACAGGAAAGCATCATCTCAAGAAAACCTAACAAAACCAAACACAGCCTGAGAGATCTGTAAGGAAAATTGCTCAAGAGCACATGTCACCATGATGTGTTACTCAGTGACACTGCGACAACAAGTCTGAGAAGACCATCTGGAAGGTGAAGGAGATGTTAAGGGACTTTCTCTGTGATTAATACACTTCAGAAATAAGCAGATATTTGGCACTCGGTTATTTTTAGCCTGATTCCACTAACCTTGGAAGACAAAAGGGTGCCAGCTTCTTTTGAATTACTTGGAATTGTGATAATTGGAAAAGGCTTCAGCTATTGCTGCTCACTGATTCTCTCCTTGACCCCACACTCTGCATGTGTCCAGTTTCTCAGTGTCAATCAGTTGTGTAACTTGACCCAAAGAGTCCGTCATTGTCTCCTTCTCCTCCTGTATCACTTTCTCCATTTCTTTCCCTTTCTCCTCTTCTCCAAGCTCCTTGTAGTTTTCCTCCTCTTTCTACTGTCGCCTCCTCTAATTCTTCCTCCTTCTCTTCATGTTCCACCTCCTCCATCTTCTTTCCCTCATGTTTCTTATTTGCCCCATGCTCCTCCTCTTCCACAGCTTCCCCTCCTTCTCCTCCTTATGCTCATCTTCTTCCTCTGTTATTTTCCTTTTTGTTCTTTCTTCTTAACCCCTTTTTGGATATACTCTCCTGGACATACAGTGGTGTTCGGTTGATGCATGACGTGAACAGAACAATCTCTGATTCCCTGCACTAGTTCTAAATCACCACAGTCACAGCATCTTCGGGGATTACATAAACTTTAATTTGATAAGGAAAAGATATTAGGCTTGGACTAGCCAAGAGACCGAATAGCAGTTGTCTTAACTTTCAAAACGACTCATGCGTTAGATTATTTTCCATTTCTGTGGGTCACCAGAGGAGAAATAATTGTCTTTTGTTTGTCATGGATTCATTGTTTGTACTTCTATTGGAATTTATTGGTAACTGTTCAGTAATTTTAATGTTTAATGTCTTTCATTTTGAGATAATTGTATGTAGATACAGAAGTTGTAACAAATGTACAAATCCTATGTACTATTCTTGGTTTATAAAACAAATATCATGTACAATGAAGAAGAAAATGTAAGTTTCTATTTCCTACCTTCAGAACCTCCTTGCTGTAAAGCATCCTATATGCTATGCCCATTGCTACTCACTACTTAACTCCATGCAGCCACTAATCTGCTGTTAGTATAAATTTCATCATCTCAGGAATCTTAAACAAATGCAATAATGCAGCAAGCAGAATTTGAGGATTTATAGTCCTCATATTGGAGGAAGTACGTCACTCTGGGTGGACTCTGGGGTCTCAGAAGCCCAAACCAGGACCAGTGGTTCTATCTTCCTGCTGCCTTCCAATCCAGAGGTACAACTATGAACTACCATATCTGCCTTTATGTCACTGTGCTGCCACCAATGAATTAGCATCTGAAACTGTAAATAAACCCCAATTAAATACTTTCTTTTTATACCATGTTCATGGTGTCCTTTCACAGCAATAGAAGACAGACTAAGAC
Source organism: Ondatra zibethicus (assembly GCA_004026605.1). Taxonomy (NCBI): domain Eukaryota; kingdom Metazoa; phylum Chordata; class Mammalia; order Rodentia; family Cricetidae; genus Ondatra; species Ondatra zibethicus. The sequence continues at coordinate 10,687 of PVIU01026871.1, read as the reverse complement.
AATCCTGGTTCCTGAGGAGCCTTTAGTGGTGCTTCTCAGGCATGCTTCATATTCAGTTTTGTCTAACAATATCCATGGGGGTGTTCTGAGTGCCTCCTCACAGTCCACTTAGACTTAAAGTCCAGATTTGCCTCTCAAACGGGAGTGTTGAGAGGTAGACTCATTTCTTCAGGGCCATTTGGTTGCATGGAGAAAATACTTTTCAATTGTTTTATTGTGCAATTAGACTTCCCCTTCTGGAATAAGTAACCCATGCCTGCTTCTTCATGTTCATGGATCAGACGTTAATTAAGAGAAAATCCAGTCATCTCATTGAGCTGCACTGAGTGTCTTACTGTGCAAAAATTGTGGGTCCTCAAATCATCAGTGTTCAGTGTTTATAGTTGGTTGATTATGAGGGCTTTGACTCCATTAGAAGGTTAACCTACTGATGACTCAGCCCAATGGACCAAAGAAGGATCTTAGAAAATATACAAACTAGGGACTGGTTGGCTCTTGCTGTGTGACCTTAAAGAATGTCTATTCTTGCCCTCTTCTACTTTCTCATTCAAGAGAGAATATTTAAGTTTTAAATCTAAGTTGTTAAGTAATACTATTAGAAATGACATTATAAAAGTAAAATATATGAAAATTAAACACTAGTTTAATAGGTCTATTTGTGTAATAAAATATATTTTACCACAGGAAAATTTGAAACAATAGATGAATTGAAAACATTATGATTAGTATAGATACATTTATAACTGAATGAAATCCAGCTGCAGTATACACTCTTAGGATGAATGCAGTCCAGAATCAATGAAAAAAATCAAATAAGATTCAAAGCCCTTCTGTGTAAAGGGCAGAAAGCTACTGGAGCACTAAACTGTGAAGCACTATGACTTCAGACAAATATACAGACAGGAGTTCTCTAGCATCTAGGATTTTTATCCAACTGTATTTATTGCATGTACTGACTTTAGAAGAAGATAGGAGGACAAAATCAGAACCTACCTGGGCAAGAAGAGGCTGAGACAAAGAGAAGTTCAAACTTGCTTTCTATGTTAGAGAACACATTGGATTTAAGCATCGCTAGTTATGTAACTCATCAAGTTTCTGTAGCTTTTATGGTAAAATTCTGCAAAGATAATGCTAAGATGGAAGTGTTTCAAAAGTCAGAGTTTGACTGTCCACAAACCAGCAAAACTCGATATTCATATAATAATTGTAAAATGCAATTTATTTCATGTTGAATCAAAAAGATAAAGAAAAATATAAAAGTGATAAAGCCTTGTTCTATGTATGTGCAATGACTGATAGCCTACATGTGTGTATACACACAATTGAATACAAAGCAAAATAAAAATAAGTAAAGAAAACTGGAAGAAAGATGTCAGAGTCAAGGTGGGGCCTTAACTTGTTTCTGTTGGTTTTGAAGAGGAAAAGATCTCATAAACCTGCAAATAAGACAGTCATTAAATGCTGAGACAGATAAGAAAGAAGGTCAATTCACCTCAGAGCACCAAAAAAGAAACCCAGCCTTGCTGACAGTTTGTTACAGGTCAGTGAGCCCCATGTCACACTTCTGACCCTCAGAACTTGGAAACAATAATCTGTGCTGTTTTAAGATACCAAAATCTTGGCAATGTGTTACAACAGCCACAGAGAATGAACACTGTGTCATAGACAACATCAATAATGGAGGCTTGCAAATCCAGCCCAAATGCCAGGGGTAGATACATTGTTAACATAAGACAGAGAAGTTTGTGCCTTCAGATCCAGTTGCAGATAGAAGTTTCTTAGAGCATGGAAGGCACGAACAGAGGAAGAAGTATAGTGATGAGGAGTATATAATAGTAAATTATGTGGGAGTCCCCTTTGTGTGCTGTGATTACCATTAATAAATAAAGAAACTGCCTTGGCCTGTTGATAGGGCAGAACTTAGGTAGGCGGGGAGGATAGACTGAATGCTGGGAGAAAGAAGGGCAAAGTCAGAGAAAGATGCCATGGAGCTGCCGGAGACAGATGCTGAGAATTTTACCCGGTAAGCCACTGCCATGTGGCAATACACAGATTAATAGAGATGGGTTAAATTAATATAAGAGTTAATCAATAAGAAGGTAGAGCTAATGAGCCAAGCAGTGATTTAATGAATACAGTTTCTGTGTGGTTACTTCGTGTGAGCTAGCTGGGCAGCTGGTACAAAACAGTGGGCCCTCCCCCTACAAATAAAATCAACATTTAAAATCTCTTTAAAAATAAAAGCAGATAGCTATGGAGCTTAAGCCTGAAATCCCACCATTAGCTAAGGCACCATGAGTTTGACGCCAGCCTGGAATGAAATGTGACTCAAAAAGATATGTGTGTGTGAGGGGGGTGTATAGATATAATAGGATAAAAGTGTAGATCATTGAATCTACTATGAAAAGAAAAATGAAGGGTATAGCTATGATATTATTTGGTGACATATATCTGTAATACAATCCTATATCACTTTCTCTCCTTTGTGAACAGAGAATTAAATGCTTTTGAAAGTGGTATAAGGTATTCTAAAATTAATGTCATCTTAAGTTGTCATTGTTTTATCATTTTTGCTGTAGGGAAGATAAATGCTCTACTTTATAATACCTGCATCTATGTCTGTCTTTCATGTATCATCCATCTGTCTTCTCTCTACCTATTGTCTATTGTTCATTCAAAAGACTCCCTTACCTACAAGGAAGTAAGAAATAATTTATTCTTGAATTTAAGTGGCAAAAGCCTGAGAACACAGTGTACAAGTTTCCCCAAACAACATGATCCCATGAAGAATAGATTATGAAGTTTCATATTTACAGAACAAAAAAAATGTAATCAACAAGGCAATTTCAACTACATTGCACTGTTAGGATTATAGCAGATTGAGAAAATTTCTATAATAGATTTCAAAGCTGTCTGCTGGTGTGCTTAGATTTCTGCTGGAATAAGACAGTGGTCTGGTATGGTGATATATCCCTAAAGGTTTTACCTGTTTGTCACAAAGTGTTAGATCAGACACAGAGGTGGACAATGAATGCCAAAATTAAAGGAGCTGAGATAGCTCAAGATGATTCAACTGTGTATCTGCAACACTCTAATTCTTTACAATCATGTTGTAATAAAACTGGAAATGATAGAGTATGACTTTTTATTCTGCACGTGGGAGGCAAAGGCAGGCAGAGCTCTGTGGTTTAGAGGCCAACCTGGACTATATAGTGAAATCCTATCTTAAAACATACATACATGCACACACACACAAACGCACAACAAACATGCAAGCAAATAGTGTTATCATGAGTCAACTGAGCTTTTAGAATACTTAATATGGCTGAGGGTTTTTTTCTGTAACTTTTGTTCAGTACAAGGTAATATAATAGAAGTACAAATACAGACAAGAACTTGATTTAGAATATCCTTGCATGGAAATGTCCTTATTTAATTTTAAATTACATATACTGAATTGTGGGAAGGTAACAATGAATTCTAGGGATGTGAATCAAGGGAAGCTCATGACCTCCTATAACAAAAGGGAGCAAGAGATGCCTTCTTTAAGAGGCAGGGGCAGAGATAGCTCTCAGGATACACAGCTTCAAAACAGAGGCACAGGGCAATTAAGGACACTCAGGGTCAGATTAGGTCTTGGTAAACCTGCAGAGTCTTTGCCACTTGACAATGACTAAATCATTTTCTATCTCTAAGTCTCCATTTCTGTGTCTCTAAAACAGAGGAGTTGCTCACAGTAAAGATAAAGATCAATCCAATTATATAATTTATGATTCAGTCATAAATTCAATTATCAATAAGGTATGAAGTATGTGCTTATATTGACTTTTGCTCATTTAAGCAACTGAATAATTTACAGATCTAATTATCACATATAGAAAGGAGAAAAGTTCAATGAAATAAACCTTGAGTGTCTCTTTAATATAATAATAAAGCAGTTTAGCATTTGCTTTCATGGTTGGGGTGTGCGTAAATACCTTAATAGGCTAGGACACTCATGCATTCTGGCCCAGCCAAGCTGCTCTATTAAAAGCCACTCAAGTGGTATCCCTTGGTACTAGAGATGCAACCAAAAGTATTCTTTCAGCTGTGACCTTTGGAAAAGAAAATCTTTGCATTGATGGCAATGGGGGAAATGAAGGATTATTCTAATTCCCACTTACTAAAATCACAATGTCGCCATTCCCAGGGAAGGAGAAAGTGAAGAGGACACTCTGCCTGTGGTGTTTTCTTGTTTGTGTATGAGAGCCTAATTCTATTTGGCAAATAATAATCGGTGCAATTAACCAATTTGGGTACTGAGTACTTGTCTCATAAACTGAGCTGCAAATAGCTCTGGGAATTCAGTATCTGAAAACAATTTCAGGAAAAAAAGGTAGCATTTAGTTGCCTAACATTTTTAAACTCAGTTTAAAAATCAAACTAAATTGAATGCATTGCAGTTGTTTTCTTTTAAAAAATACTTTTTTTTCAACACTAGCTGTGCATTGAAGACTGCTGGCTTGGTTTCCACAGTTAACTCAGTTTACCACACATTGAAATTTCAAATGAAAGCCTATCTATGTTTGCTTTTTATATCTTACTGAAATCACATTGCTTAGGAAAAGTAATTGAAAATAAGCTATGGTACATCACATGAAATATGAATTTGTATCTACTAACTTTCCACAGAAATGGTGTCACAGTCTATGATTAGTCTTGACAGGCAGAAGGAGACAAACACAGAGCTAAATCCTGTGTGTTCTTAGGCTTTCAAGTGTGTTGGTATACAGAGTCAATGATTAGGATAGAAATATTTGATAGGAGAGAAATCTTGCTTTGGTGTCAGGATTACATCTGGTTAGCTTGCATATTTATAAAGATCTGTATAAGTGGAACAAAATGTCAAAATAAAAATGTAATGTAGAGCTCTCTGACAGCATGGTATTTCTGATAAAACTGAGGAGGTTAGGTTAAAAGATTTCAAAATTGTTACAGGATTTATTTTTTTGTAATTTGCCAAACACAGGATAGCATATTTTCTTGCTTTTTATTCTGGGAAATGTCATATGACTCTTGTCAACAAGAGTCATGAATCAGAAGAGCAGAGCAGGCCATGTGCACACTCACACGGCACCTGGGACATGATGGGCAGCATCAGTCAGCTCTGCTGGTACTTGTCTGTAGAAGAGGAATTGTTTCCTCATTCAATCATAAAATCAAAGATTCAACTTAAGAACAAAGAGATAGAAAACTATACTCCCAGCATATATGTTTCTCTTGTCTCCAAAAGTAGAATTAGGAAAATGACCAAGAAGGATTACAAACCTAACAATGTTATTCTATAAAGTGGTGCTTGTCATTCTTTGGATCTTAAAGGGCATAAGACAAAATCAGTTTGCTTTTAGCTGACATAAATGATCATTAGTTCTTTTGATAAAAATGGGTAAAAGGGAGAGAGAGATGCAAGAATAGTGTACTTTGGGCTCCTTCAGTGTCCCTAGTAAATGAAAGGTGAGTGAAAAGGGAGTCAGACAATGAATGAGAGACTTAAGACACAGAGGGCCTGTATTTGGGGTAAAACCTCATGAGTTCTCTGTAAGAACTGACCTTACCATCTGGGAGAGTTATAGGGCAGGGAGTGGGTAAGGGTTGACAACCTTTCAGTCCATGTAGTAAGAGGCTGCTAGTGTGTTCCCAGCCACACAGACTCTCAAAATAAACACACAGTAACTGTATTAATTAAATCACTGTTTGGCCAATAGCTTAAGCGTATTTCTGGCTAACTCTTATATCCTAAACTAGCCCATCTCCTTTAATATGTGTATTGTCACGTGGCTGTGTCTTACTGGATAAAGTTCTGTCCTGAGTGTCTGTCTCCAGCGGGGCTACAGGGCTTCTCTTTGACTCTGCCTTCTGCCTCCCAGCATTCAGTTTAGTTTTCCCTGCCTAGTTAAGTTCTGCCTTGCTACAGGTCCAAAGCAGTTTCTTTATTAATCAATGGTAATCACAGAATATAGAGGAAATCCCACATCACCTCCCCTTTTCTATTTAAATAAAAGAAAGGATTTAATTTTAACATAGTAAAATTATATATAACAAAACAGTTATCAAGCAACATAATATAGTTACAATATTTATATCGACTATCTTTTATCATAACTAAGGAAAACTATAATAATAACTATCTATTCTTCAACTCCATCAAAGACTCCAGAAGGATATAATATTGCCTATGTAAACAGGAAGTACATTGTAAGCAACTTCCAAAACTCAAGAAATGACAGAGACATCTTGCTGCCTGGACAGTCACCCAAAGTTCTTCTGTGACATTGGGGCATCCATCTTTACTCTACAGGCGAATAGTATCCAGCAGACTTTCCCATGAAACAGAATATTCCAAAGACAGTTCTGCCTATATTGGCAGTTTGTCAGTACTTTCTTCTGTGTTCTGAATGTGTCTGACAGACTCTTTCATGAAAAAGGAACCCCAAAGGCCCTTTCTCACCTTTAGGCAAGTTCAGCAGTCATTTCTCTGTGGGTCATGCATGTCCAGTTCATGAAGCAGTACAGGACAGAGCAGTTTCTTGCCCAAATGGCTAATACACACCAAAAGAAGCCCCTTCAATGCCCATTATCCTCTTGAAGTAATTGATGCTGCCAGGAGCAGATGTGTCTCGCCATGAAAAGTCCTATATTCTTAAAACATTTTAAATGCCATATTCTGAAGGTCTTTGAAAGATTTGAAGAATACCTATCTAACTGAAATATATCTATATATCTATAAAACCTATATTTCTTAATTATACGTTACATTTTAAATGAGCTTCACAAACACAATATCTTAATCAAGTGCAGAAATACACATATAACAAAATTGACCTTAAATTTGTATCAATAAACCAAGTTCTATACCAATGCAAATCTTTATGGCATATCCCCCTTTAAATGTAAACAAACATTTATAAACAGTAGTTGGGTGTAGTTCTCTCTAAACTGCTTCCTTCTATTTATTTCATGAAGTAATTTTTTGAGGGGTGTTTAAGGCAAACTTTCAGGGGGTTTTGATCTATTAAACCACATTAGTCTGGAAGAATTCCACAAGTTCTTATCCTCTGTGGAAACAAAAGAAGAACCCCTTTCCCAAAGCAATAGATCCTTAGATCCAAATTTTGAAGACAAGATTCCTTTAAAGTAAATACATTGGTTACTTAGCTCCTTCACAGTCAAAAAATTCAAAGAAAACACAATATACAAAATCCAGACTCTCTGTGTATTTTCCATCATTATGTGGCTTATTATTTTTTTACTCTTCTACATTTTAATATTTATTTTATGATCTTTACTCCTTTTATCTATGACTGTCTGTACTTTGTCTCTTTTTAAAGACTGTTTTATTTTTTAAAAAATCATTTACTTCCTTTTATAACTGTCTATACTTTTTTCTTCTCTCTCCCAAGCCTATGTACATTTTTTTTTAATGCACTGTGTCTCATTTAGAGGTCTTTTATGTCTGAATCTGTCCTTACTGCGTATCTGTGATACTTTTCTAACCAGAACTGTTTCTTACAATGGTAAACACTTCTTAAAAAGCTAAGCTGTGGTGTGACAAGTAAGGCATGTTCAGTGCCTCTACAAGCTGCTCACACTGCCCCAGTTCCAAGTATGCAGTGGGTCTATGTGAAGTCATTAAGGAGTTATAGCATTCTGCTCACAAATTCCATTTAAATGCTCAGCCTCCTGAAAGAGCCAGAGTTTGTGCTGGCAGTACATCCTAGGAAGCCACCTTTTCAAAACCATGTTGTTTCTTTTTCTACTACCACTGAATCAGGGAGACCCACCCAGTCTTAAAGGACCCACATCATGCTGCCAGCAACCAAAGCCCATTTTCAAAAATATATGCAGCGAAACTTTGTTTTGTGTGTGTGCCTAGAGTTCCTTTCCTCATTTTCTTAGGTTTTACGTGGATATAATTGACCACGTTGGAGCACCAAATTTTGTAGTGGGCCATTAGTCATTTCCGGGCTGCTCAGCCCCAAAATAATCACATAGAAACCATATTATTTGCAATACTGTTTGGCCAATAGCTTAAGTGTATTTCTGGCTAACTCTTATATCCAAAACTAGCCCATCTCCTTTAGCCTGGGTATTGCCATGAGGCTGTAGCTTACTGGGTAAAGTTCTATCCCTAGCATCTGTCTCTGGCAGGGCTACATGACTTCTCTTTCATTTTGCCTCTTCCTCCCAGCATGCAGTTTAGTTTTCCCTGCCTAGCCAAGTTCTGCTCTGCTATAGGTCCAAAGCAGTTTCTTTATTAATCAATAAAGCATACAGAGGGAATCATAGCATACAGAGGAAAATCCCACATCAAGTCCACAGTTGGCCATTGCCAGGGGTAATCATTGAGTACTCAATTGAAGAAAGATAAGTGCTAGATAAACAACTTGGGAATGTCATTACTGGGGTCCCTAAGATGAGGCAGTTGAGAATCTAAGGTATTAGAGTTCAAGAAACTAAATTACTGTAGTGATTGGAATTGTCATTTCAACAAATGGGGAATTTTACATAATTGTATGGCCCTGGCTAACATTTGATGCTGATTATTGTTTGGTTTCTATTGCTGTGTTAAACACCATGACCAACTGCAACTTGATGAGGAACAGCGTTATTTCATCTTACAGTCTATAATCTGTCATGAAGGAAAATCAGTACAGGGACTTGAGGAAGGAACAGGAGCAGAGGTCATGAAGAATGCTGCTTACTGGATTCTCCATAGCTGGCTAAGCTTTCTCTCGTTTACAGCCCAAGATTACCTGCTCTGAGTGGTACGACCCACAATGAGCAGTGCTCTCATATATCAATCACTAATAAAATACCTCACAGGCAAGTTTGGTGGAAACAGCTTTTCCACTGAGGCTTCCTCCTCACAATGACCCTAGTCTATGTCAAGTTGACCGAAACTACAGCAAAGTGTTCAGTGCAAAAAATAATATTTATGTATGGAAGGTAAGGGGTTGGGATTGTATTTTAAGTTATCTATTTACATATAATCAAATGTTTCCATCAGATCAGATGCCATACTGGTTTATTTATGAACAGCACAAATAAATGACAGAGTGATTTTAATGTTCTTCCTGCCAGTATCATTAATCTTTTCTTAAATTTAAGCCATGTGGGAATTAAAAAGTTGGAAATCTATAAAAATAATAAGTCTAACTAGATTCTATAAACCTCAACCTGGATGTGAAAGAAATGAAGGGATGGTAATTCATAAATGTAGACTGTGAATTCATAAAAGAGATCTTTGCAAGTGAATTATATCTTCCAGTTATGTGTTTTTGTGGGATTCATGAGTGTACAAAAGAGTGGCTATCTTTGTCCACATCTGTTTCTTATGCCTTTTATTGGGCTCTTTTTATTAATGCATACTTGGTATTATTTATTCATTTTTTGAGTATAATAAAGGTTTATTTATTTTGGTGTAGACTCACAGAAAAAGGAGTGATCAGCAGTCCTCTGTGTGAACAGGGAACTGGAACCAAATCCAGCATCCAAGAGGCCCATGCACATTTTTCATCTGCATTTATAGTACATGACACTATGTCCAAAGTGGGCTGGTATGTTAAAGGTTACTGACTGAAGGAGTTCTCACAGCACCTCCCCCTTTTGTCTAAATAAGAGAGGTCTAAGCCTAGTAGAAAACTATATAATATAAGAACAAATATCAAGTATTGCCCAGGGAAAAGAAGAGGTAAAATCATATAAAAATTAGGATTACAACCAGCATGAACAACATCAAGCAAAAAACATATGCTATTGCATGCAAATGGATGGAAATAGAAAACGCTATCCTGAGTGAGGTAACCCAAACCCAGAAAGATGATTATGGCATGTACTCACTCATTAGTGGATCCTAGCTATAAAATAAAGGACACTAAGCACTTAGCTCACAAGCCCAGAGAAGCCGAATAACTAGGTGAACCCAAAGAAAGCATACACAGAACCTCCTGGAAGTTGGAAGCAAGCAAGATCATCAAGCAAAAGTTGGAAGCCAGGGGGCAGGGATAGAGGTGGGAGGTAGGGGAGCAGGGGAAGGGGAAAGGGGGAAGGAGAAGGGAGAAGGACTGGGGAGAGCTTGGGGGAGTGGGAGGGTGAAGATGGAAGAAAGGTGGACATTGGAGAAGGGAATAAGTTATCTACATTAAGAGAATCATTTTAGGGTTGGCAAGATACTTGGCCCTGGGGATCCCAGGTGTCCACGGGCATGTCCCCAGCTAGGCATTCAGGCAGCAGAGTAGAGGGTGCCAGAACTAGCCTTGTACCATAGTCACATTGATGATTATCTTGATTACCATTATAGAAATTTCATCCGATGGATGGAGATAGAGACAGAGACCCACATTCACATCAGAGCAATGGATTGAGCCGCCAAGGTGCAGTTGAAGAGCAGAAGGTGGGAGAAGATGAGTTAGGAAGTTAGGACCATGAGGGGCTGGTCCACCTACTGAGACAGTGTGCCTGAACTAATGGGAGCGCACCAATCCAGCTGGACTGGGACTGAATGAGCATATGATCAAACCAGACTCTGAATGTGGCAGCGAAAGTTGGCGGATGGAGAACCCATCAACAATGACACCAGGACCTATCTCTTCTGCATGTATTATCTTTTTGAGAACCTAGTCTTTTTGAATGCACTCCTTCCTAGGCC
>PVIU01026870.1:0-14430 GCA_004026605.1 Ondatra zibethicus | reverse complement strand
GCTGTCAGTGTGTACAGTGTCAGTGTGTACAGTGCTGTCAGCATGTACAGTGCTGTCAGCGTGTACAGTGCCATCAGTGTGTACAGTGTCAGTGTGTACAGTGTCAGTGTGTACAGTGCCGTCAGTGTGTACAGTACAGTCAGTGTGTACAGTGCCGTCAGTGTGTACAGTACAGTCAGTGTGTACAGTACAGTCAGTGTGTACAGTGCCGTCATTGTGTACAGTGTCAGTGTGTACAATGCCGTCAGGGTATAGAGTGCTGTCAGTGTGTACAGTGTCAGTGTGTACAGTGTCAGTGTGTACAGTGCAGTCAGTATGTCCAGTGTCAGTGTGTACAGTACAGTCAGTGTGTACAGTGTAGTCAGTGTGCACAGTGTTAGTGTGTACAGTGCCATCAGCATGTACAGTGTCAGTGTGTACAGTGTAGTCAGTGTGTACAGTACAGTCAGTGTGTACAGTGCCGTCATTGTGTACAGTGTCAGTGTGTACAGTGCCGTCAGGGTATACAGTGCTGTCAGTGTGTACAGTGTCAGTGTGTACAGTGCAGTCAGTATGTCCAGTGTCAGTGTGTACAGTACAGTCAGTGTGTACAGTGTAGTCAGTGTGCACAGTGTTAGTGTGTACAGTGCCATCAGCATGTACAGTGTCAGTGTGTACAGTGTAGTCAGTGTGTACAGTGCTGTTAGCATGTACAGTGCTGTCAGCGTGTACAGTGCCATCAGTGTGTACAGTGCTGTTTATCCAGAGGATCCAAGTTCAATTCCCAGAATCCACTTTGAACATCTCAGACCTTTCTTGTGATTCAGTCTCCATGTGATCTGACACCTTCTTCTGGCCTCTATGAGAAGCTGCACAAGCACCCCGCAGAGATGCACACATAAACACATCTATAAAATCCAGGAGCTGGAGAGACGGCTCAACAGTTCACAGCACTTGCTACTGTACCAGGATCCTAGGTTCAGTTCCCAGCATCCCACAGTCCCTCACAACCATCCAGTTTCAGGGGACCCAGTGGTCTCTTTGGGCCTCTGTAGGCACCAGACATGCACATGGTATACACACACACACACACAGAGGCGGATCAAATACCCAGACAATGAAAATAAATGAAACTATTTTTAACAATAAGAAGTCATTGCAACAATATTTTTTATTTTTCCCCTTTAGATTTTGTCAATCTTTATTCTATTCTCTTCTGTTTGGTCCAGTGTTTAATCTAAAGAAGTCAAAGTGTGATCCTTCATTCCATTTTACTATATGGAAGATGAAACTGTTCTACACCCAGAATATTTTGAATAATTAGCTATGATATAATAAGTTATCTTTCAGAAGAAATAAAATTTAAGAGTGTGGCAGTGAAGGAACAGCTGTCAATCTTCTGAATTAATTCCTACATGAATTATATATTTACATAATTTATTAGAACAATTACAACACATCCTTGTTGTCTTTTAATTAGATTATTCCTTGTTCTGGTAATTATACTAGACAAGGGAGAAAAATAGTTTCAGGATTCCAAAATCATCTGCAGACTGTGTGGGAAGTGAGTGATCAATAATGCTAATCTCCCGAACACTTAAATTCTTCGAAAGAGATCCTTTTGTCTTGAATGTTTCTTTGCATAATCAGCATTATTTCTCACTGTCTGGCTTATCTTGCCTAAAGTTTGAGAGTAAGTACACTGGACATATAACAGATATTTATTCCACTGTCAGAAGCCTGGCAAGGATGGGCCACCTCCAGCGGCTCAGGCATTGCTTCACTTCCTTGAAAAATGCCGACAGGTAACCGCAAACGAAGGACTTAGGATCCCAGGCACATCCTAAGTCTGCACACCTAACTGGGAAGATGGAAGACTTTGCTACTGCAGGCCTTGGTAAACTATCCTGGTTTGAAAATCATTCAAATTGTTGTAATGTTTTCATAAAGGATAAAGCCACTAAATAATATAAGAAGAATAACTGTCAACCCCCTACATGCAGAGATAATTTGTAGAAATTAACTGAGGGATGATAGGAAAGATGGGCGAATTCAGTCTCTGTCTTGGTTTATGCAGAGCAGAGCACAGGATGCTGCCCAAAGTGCTCACTTGTGCCCTGTGCACTGGTCTCCAGACAAGGAGAACATCACGGAGAGCAATTCCTAGAACTTGCAGGACTCAGAACCTGAGAGTAGGGAATAGGCATCATCCATCCTCTGGCACAGCCTGGCAGTTGGTTAATCAGTGTTGGGAGACACAGAATTGACCCCAGTGAATCTGGATCTCTGTGATACTAGGCAGCACCGGTACCCATCCCCCAGCCCCAATTACAGGAATCTCGGTCGGCCTCCGTCAATGTAGAGTCCTAATGAGACCATGTCTAGACAGTATTGATCTCTTACCAGGAAAGAAATTCAGAGTGTGACTTCTTTTCTAGCTTAGTCCGAATGACACCCAAATCGTGATATTTCATTCACACATTGCCTCCCTAACACTGTCTTTTTACGGGCGGCACAGGCAAGATCCAGGGGCTTCCTTTCATGGTATAGGAAATGTGGATGCTTGATTCTGAGAGTCAAATAGTATGTAAGAAATTCTAGAGAAATTAGATGAGTCTTTAACATATTTTTATTTTCTTTGTTAGGTAAAAGAAACAGGTTTTGAAGAAACCAGATGTCCACATAATCAGCAGAAGCAATACCTGAAGTTAATTTGGCTAAAATATCTCAAGGAGACATCATTAGCTTACCCCACCCAAAAGGCTTTCCATGAAAACCCTGGGGGCACCCCTAAAAACTGCTTTGCAGTCCAGTTTGGAAGAGATGCTTCTGTAGGTTCCCCCCTTCTTCTACCTTCAGACTAGTCAGACATATGGGGTAGACTACTAGCCTGGAGGCACCAAAGTCTTGCATTTGGTCGCACTACAGGGAGCCATTCCAAAGCTAGACTGGGCATCCCGTGTGCACAAAGTCAGGCAGGGAATGTAGCTTGTAGTTGTGGCAGGAATGGAGTGCAGACAACAGGTGGGTGAGATAGAAATGGGTATCGCAAGCTGCAGTGGGAAACATAATTCCATCTTTCTGAGGTGAGATGTAGCCAAGGTCGCCTTATTCAGGTGGTTCCTGAGCAAGGAATTTTCTCGAGGCAGGTTTTGACCCCATGGAAAACAGTACCCTGTTGCTATGTTGCAACGATACCAACTTACAAACTGACCGTGCAAACAAAAATAACCCAGGGAGACTGTCCCCAGTGTCACTAGTTTCACATGGCACCACCTAGGGTAGAGGGATCAGTTGTGTGCCTGATAACTAAATGTTTTACTAGTCTCATGACACCAGGAGAAAGTTCCACAGGCTTCTAAGATCTTGAACTGGATGATAAACTAATCGAGTTCTGCTGCCCAAACCGAGGCTGAGAGGGTTAACAGCAGGGATGTTTCATAACTAGAGGGGTATCTGTTGAGAGTGCAGGGTGTGTCCCCCAAAGCCTGTATGCAATTTGTTGTAAGCATGGTAAAGATTCTGCACTGCTTGTTAAGAGACTGGAAGGGAAGCCCATAGTGCATCTTCCCTTCTCAGTATATGAACAACACAGTGAGAAGCATGAGAGAAAGAATGGTGCATGTTCCCTCTCCTCTTCTTAGACAAGGCAGGTAACAAAAGGAAGCTCCAGGCAGAGGTGTGATTGTGGCTCATTTCCAGGAATAAGGGTGATTTACAAGTCACCTTGATCCTGACCCCCAGGGCAAGGCGTGCATATATGTTACTCCTACTTATCAGTAGAGAAAGAATGGCAGAAAGTAGCGCTTGGAAATGTATCTAAGAGACACAAAACTCATTTTCAATATGGCATGAAGAGTTGATACTTGGGGCCATCTTATTGTAGAAAGTGTACTTTCTCTAGCGAAATGTAGACTCCTGCAGACGCATTGATAATAACATGAAGGCTTACCATAGTGTCTTGTTGTCGGAGCTTTATCCAAACATTCTGATTTCGCCAAATGCTAAATCAGTTAAACTTAACAGGAGAACCATTTCACTATTGATTAGATGATCAGTTTTCACATGAATAAGTAGTAAGTTCTAGAAATCAGAAATTAAATCAGATATCTCAACAGAAAGGGATGAAGACATTTTGCATGATCTTAGGACATTGACTTTCTTAGGTTTTGGATAAAGTTATTGACCCTGGAGCAGAAGGGACCCTCTGCGAGAACAAAGAACAGGTTTGTTTTTTTTTTTTCTGCTTCCAGGCAAGAAGAGTGTAAAGATGAAAGCTGGTTCTTAAGACTCCCCATCGTGTGGTTTAACATATTGTCTAACTTTAAAATGTCTTAAAATGTCATGTGATCATTCCTCCTAATGACTAGCTAATACATTTCTCTAGTATATGATCAGTTGTTTCTTGGTGCCATGGTGAAGACACAAACATAACTATCAGCCTCTCTCATCTTCTGCAAAGTCATAATCCAGCCCTTTCTTTGTAAATGTGATCATTCATATCTATAACGATTTTCCAAACTTAGTTGAAATCATTCTTAGCTTTGTAAAATCAGTACAAGTACTAGAAAAAGTTCTTACCTTGTTTACAATGAAAATCAAGGGCTTCCCCCATTTTTCTCACTTTCTTTATGAGCTCAGTCTGGTCTTCATTGTTGCTACATAGCTACTGTATTACAGTGTCCACGACAACATCTTGACAAATTCCCTGAGGTGTGCTTACTCACTGTGCCACAGTCTTGTGACCTGGCTTTTTTCTCATATCCTAATTTGTTGTAAATTAATGAGTCCCATCGTTTCTGGTTTCCATTGTTCCCATTTACTAAATTCAGGATGAATGTGAAATTTATTTGGCAAGGAAGTCATAATTCTTTATTTTCAGCTTAGTATTAACAACAATCTTAATAATCATTATATGTTTAAGTATAGCAAAGACAAATTTTGTTAAAATATTAGAAGTTCAAGGCCTTCCATTTCCTGACAAAATAAATTAATGTTGCATAACCTTTCCCTCTTTCCCCCAGTTTCAAAGAGAAATATCATAGTTTTCAAACCGTGTTGATGGAAACAAAAACACATCAGGAGAAATGAAAGGAAAACGGGAGGAGCCTGCAAAGCTAAAGGCAGAACAAATGAGAACTGTATTTGAAAGTAAAGGGCGAAGGAGGGAGGGAAGGAAGGAAAGAGAGAGAAAGAGAAGGAAAGGGAAGGAAGAGAGGGGGGAATGCATGAACAATGTAAATGGCTATCAGGCTCCTGAACAGGAGAGAGGGAGACGTCACAGGGAAGAATATTAATAAAAGCCACAGAAATTTCAAAGTTCCTGGAGTCACAAGTAAACTGAAAATTAAAAAAAAAATTCATACACTGTATTATTCCAAAGACTGAATGAACCACATGGGCCACAGGATTTATGCATTTTATGCAAATAGTTTCCAAAGCTGCTATTTACCTGTTTATATCTATCTTTCAGTTCCTATTACATGTCTCAAAAATGCAAAGCACAAATCTGTCCATCCATACACTTTCAAGGATTCTCAACCTGCTTGAAATGAAATTCCACCAATGAATTCAAGGCTACTGTGTGGACCCGCTTCACAGACTACTAGAATATTTTTAAAAAATTATTTGAAAACATGGAAAGGAAAGAGTCTGTCAATGTCAAATATAAAGACAACGCATTAGGAATGACTGACTGCTTCATGGGGAAGCAGTCTTGAACTGCTTGCCATGTGTCTGCAATGGAGAGAGAAAAAGATAAGGAGAAAAGCCTATAAATTTCATGATAAACTTTGTGCCTAGAATTATTTTCGAAGTCATAAACACTTTTAGCTTTGTTGCTTCACTATTCAGATCACCCAGAAAAGAGGAGACTATGGGGTGATCTGGCTATGGGGATTCTACATGTCTTTTCTTTGCTGAACTACGTTATTAAAAAATGAACGTGGCATAAGATAACATGCATTATTCTCAAGGAGATACATAAAAGAACTTGAAACTGATGTTGACATATTATCATCTTTCCACCCAAAGTAAGATATTTATAAACTAAACATCACTAGTAAAGATGTTCCATACAGGAGGAAGAAATGTGAAAAGATTAGACAAACTGAGAATTTAGAAACACATACAGACACACACCCACACACACAACATAAAAACTCAAAGGCATTCCTGTGAGCTAAGCAACCGAGACACAGTTATATCTTAGGGAAGAGGATTTAAATGTAAAGCCAGAGCCTAGGGTGAAAGAGGCATAAAATCAAATACACCACTGAAGAGCTGGAAAACACCTGTAGGGTGCTTGCTATATTGCTTTGTGGATTCAAGCTGACAGTAAATATTTGAAAACAAACAACTCAACTAGGCCAAGGGATGAAGACAAAGAAAAGCACCCATGCAAACACACACTTATTCAAACCACCTTGACTTTAGGGAAACACCAAGTCTCCATCACTGAATCTTTCCAAGTAGGTCAAGGAATGGAATGCAATAAGGCCACCCCATATTTTGTGCTACTTTTTTCTTTCAGCTGTGTATATGTGTGTCTGTGTGCATGTGTAAATGATACGGGCTTTACTGTGACATTTGCATATACGTATATAACATATTTGATTATGTTAACCCCTTATTATCTTCTCTTATCTCTTCTTTCCCTCCTACATTATGCTATTTTAATACTAACATTTCATAACTTTAAAATATTTGTTAATTATTATGGATGCACCTGTAGTTGTTAAGGTTAAATAAGATAGATATGTACAAGCATTATTCACAGTACCTGGGTCAGAGCAGATCTCAATAATGCCTTGAGACTTTAACCTAAGCCGTATTCATTAGATTCAAATTCACATGCTCTTTGGAGAAAAACCTGCCTTTTTTTCCAACCTTGCATGGCCAGCTACAGCCCTCCTAAAACAGCTTCTCCCTTGAAATGTTAGGCCTGGAGGATGTGCTGCTTAGTTTTATGTCATTGTAACACAAGCTGGAGTCATTTGGGAAGATGGGAACCCACTTGAGCAAATGCTCCCACCTGATTGGCCTCTGATTAAGCCTGTAGGTCATTTTTTTTTTTTTTGCTTGTTCATTGATGTAGGAGAGTTCCAGTTACTGTGGGCAGTGACATTCCTGGGCTGATGGTCCTGGGTGCCATAAAAAAGTTGGCTGAACAAGCTATGTGGAGCAAGCCCATAAACAGCAATCCTCCATAGCCATTTCTTCCATTTCTGCCTCTGTGTCCCTGACTTGTGTTCTTGCCTTTACTTCTGCTACTTCGGTTCACGATGGGCTGTGGTCAGGACAAGTAAGCTTGATGTGGGATTCCTCACTATCTGCTGTGAAGATGTTTTATTGCCATTGGTGAATAAAGAAGCTGCTTGGGCCTATGACAGGGCAGAAGATAGCCAGGCAGGAAATCTGATACATAGAGAGACTAGGCAGAGTCGGGGAGACACCATGTAACTGCCGAAGGAGACAGATGCTGAAACTTTATCCAGTAAGCCACAGCCTTGTGGCCATACACAGAATAATAGGAATGGGTTAATTTAAGATGTAAGAGCTAGCTAGAAATATGCATAAACTACTGGTCAAACAGTATTGTAATTAATATAGTTTCTACGTGATTATTTCGGGTCTGGGCAGCTGGGAAAGAAACGAGTGCCCTCTGTCTGCACTTGGCACACCAACATGGGCTAACAACATCCACATAAAACCTAAGAGAGTTAAAAAGAATTCTAAACACAGAAGATCAGAGTTTAGCACAGCTTCTTGGTAGCTGCATTTTTTTATTTTCAGACAGGCTCTGTTTGTGGGCAGTGAGCAGGGGTGCCATGGCTCCTTTAAGAGAAGGGTTACTGACTCAGCATTGACAGCAAAGGCTTTGAGGCTTCTCTAAGAGAGGGCTTCCTGGTTCATGCTAGTTGCATGAACAGCTCTGGTTCTTTCTGGAGGTTGAGAATTTAAATAGGGTTTATGAGCAGAGTGCTACAGGTTGATTTATGGCAATATAAACCCATTGCACCCCTTGAGCTGGGGCAGAGAGCATGGCTTGTAGAGCTGCCAGCAAACGTAACTCAGCCACGTTGGACTCAGCAGAGCCAAAAGGCAAAGCAGCCTTAGTCCTAGCCACACCTGCTTAGCATTTTATTTAAAGGTGCTCCTGGTCAAAAATGGTTACAGATATGCAATAAAGACAAATTCATATGAATTCAGATGGAAAAGGCCTCTAAATGGGTGGCATGGTTGGATAAATGTATGTAGACTTGGGAGAGAGAAGAAAAAGAATATAGACCGTTATAAAAAGAAGTTAATTGTTTCAAAGAAATAAAACAAAGTCTTTAAAGAGACAGAGTACAGACAGTCATTGATTAAAGAAGTAAAGAAAAATAAGCCACATAAAGATGGAAAATACACAGAGAGTCTGAATTATGTGTATTATTATGTTTTTTTAAAATTTTTTAACAGTGAATGAACTAAATACAGAGAGACATTTCATTGTATGGGCTGCTAAGCTAAACCGATATATATTTTAAAAGTCTCTTGACTTCAAAATTTGTGTCTAAAGATGTGTTGCTTTAGAAAAGAGGTTCTGCTTTTATTTCCACAGAGAATAGAAAGCTGTGTATTCCTTACCAACTAACAAGGTTTAATCAAACAAGACCGCCTGAAGCAATGGCCCAGACGGTCCAACATCCATGACAGCTTCAGTACTGCTGCCTGAGATGGACCTACCACACAGGATACCCCATGACAGACCTGACTAACAGTGCCCCCAACCAGCTGGAAGTAGTCTAAAGAACAATGCTCAAATTCCCTAAATGATTGTTTATAAATGTTTGTTTACATTTAAAGGGGGATATATTATAGAGATGAATACTTTACATTGGTATGGATTTTGTCTATTGATAGAAATTTAAGATCAATTTTGTATATTTCTGCTCTTGATTAAAGTATTGTGTTTGTATAGTTCATTTAAAAATGTAACGTATAATTAAGAAATACAGGTTAATAGATAGTCATTTATAATAGTCAAGCTTGTAGTCATGTTAGTTAGGCTTTCTAGATGTACAGAGATATATTTCAGATGAATAGGCATTCTTCAAACCTTTCAGAGACTAACAGAATGTTTTAAAAACTAATATTTTAGAAGCTAAGAACTTTTCATGACAATGAGACACATCTGCTCCTGGCAGCACCAATCTACTTCAAGAAGATGACGGGCATTGAAAAGGCTCCTTATGAAGTTTGTTACCCATTTGGGCAAGAAACTGTACTTTTGCCTGTACTGCTTGATGGTATGCTGTGTGAACTGAACATGCAGGACCCAACTGCTTAACTTGCCTAAAGGTGAGATGGTCCTTCGGGGTTCCTGCTTCATGAAAGAGTCTGCCAGACATTCTGCAAGACACAGAAGAAAGTGACTAACAAACTGCCAAGATAGGTGGAAATGTCTTTGACATTTTCTGCTTCATGGGAAAGTCTACCAGATACTATGGGCCTGTAGGCTAAAGATGGATGCTGCAACATTACTGAAGAACTATGGGTGACTATCCAGGTAGCAAAATGTCTCTGTCAATTCTAGAGTTTCGTAAGTTGCTTACAATGTACTTTGTGTAGTTAGGTTATATTATATCCTTCTGGGGTCTTTGATGGAGTTGAAGAATAGTTATATTATAGTTTTCCTTAGTTATGAGAAAAGATAAAGTAAATATAAATATTATAACTGTAATTCTTGCTTGACACCTCTTTTGTTATATGTAATTTTACTAAGTTAAAGTTAAAATCTTCCTTTTTATTTAGACAGAAAAGGGCCAGGCTGTGGTAGTGCACACCTTTAATCCCAGCACTTGGGAGGTGGAGACAGGCAGATCTCTCTGAGTTCGAGGCCATCCTGGCCTACAAGAGCTAGTGCCAAGGTGCCAGGAGAGGCTCCAAAGCTACAGCAAAATCCTGTCTCTAAAAACAAAAAACAAACAAAAAGAAAAGGGGAGGTGATGTGGGATTTCCTTCTGTATGCTGTGAATGTGTTTTATTATCATTGGTTAATAAAGAAGCTGCTTTGACCTGTGGCAGGGCAAAATAGAGCTAGGCAGGAAAACTAAACTGAATGCTGGGAGAAAAGAAGGCAGAGTCACAGAGATGCTATGTAGCTGCTGAAGGAGAAAGATACCAGAACTTTATCTGGTAAGCCAAAGCTTTGTGGCAATACATAGAATAATAGAAATGGGCTAATTTAAGATGTAAGAGCTAGATAGAAATATGTTTAAGCTATTGTCCAAACAGTATTGTAATTATTATAGTTTCTGTGTGAGTATTTCGGGTCTGTGCAGCCAGGAAATGAACAAACGGCCTCTGTCTACCTCAGCTGATTTTAGCCATGGTGTTTTATCACAGCAACAGAACCCCTAAGACAGAGGAGGGCTCACACTGGTGCTGAGCCTAGTGGCTTCCGATGAATTCACTGCACTCAGAAGACTGGCTCCCTAATGCCAGAGGCATTGAACATGGGAGTCCTAGAACACAACGTATCAGAAGAGGAAGCTAAGCTTCTCTATTAAAAAGTGAAGTGGGAAGATAATCCCGCTCATAAGGTACTTGTCTGATAAGCATGCAGACACATGTCAAATTCACAGAACACACATTAAAAACCCAAGTGTGGTAGTAGCCTGTTTATAATCCCAGAACTGGGGTGTGGGGGGTGGGCAGAGACATGAAGATTCTTGGGCTTTGCTTGCCAACCAGTCTGGCTTTGTTGGAGAGTTTCCTGCCTCCTGAAAAGTAGTAGTAGGAAGTATCCCACCAAAACAAAACAAAGGAACAAAGGAAGAAAAAGAGGAAGAGAAAGGAAAAAGAAAAGGAGAGGTGGATGCTGCCTGGGGACCAGCATCAGAAGTTGACTGTGATCTCCACATGTATGCAACACACAAGTGTACTTAACACGTCTGGCTTCCACATGCACTTACATACATGTACTTGCCCCCCCCCAGCACACAAAGAATAAAACATTTTTTAAAAATCCCATCAATTTCACTACAAAAGCAATGAGCAATGAAACCCAATCTTACCTTGGGAGTAAGGCTGGTCCGTGAGGGCTCTCATTGCCTCTCAGTGTGATACTACAAAAATCTAAAAACGAGTACTTTTCTCCTCTCTTTTGTCCTCTTCCCACTTCTCTTCTTCTTCTTTATTCTTGTAATTTTTGACCATGGACAATAGAGATCAAAAAGAGGGATCAAATGGACTTGCCTCTGAGACAAAATGTCTAGGCTACTCTCAATGTTGGGTCTTCATGAGGACACCATCCAGGGTGCTCAGTGGAGGGAATGAGCCACACCAAATGAAATAGAGATCTTGTAGGGCAATTTCACCCTCAACATATGAAAAAGAACATTTTTCTCCTGGATTTATAGCGTAATGCCACTGGGATGCTTTCTGCTAGCTTCCCCTAGTTTGTACTTACTGATTGAGCCTGCCCACCGTGGCCACCACACCATGAATCTATAGTGAGTCTAGCTGTGGCCTGCAGGGAGCTCTTGAGAGACTGGCACATCAGGTGCTCTGGAATCATCTATTTTCCATTCCTCTTCCAAATGTCTCTCATGTGAGGTTTTTATCGGTCTCTCCTTTTCTCGGGTTGCAGCAAATCCGCTCTTTCTCCTGTTTGCTTTTATGCCCTTGAGGGATTAAAGTGTAACTCCTCTGCCCTTACAGAGGCTTCCAGATCCAAATTTAGGGAGTTAAAACTCTACCGTAAAACTGCCTTTTCTAAGATAATTTTAGCAACATTAACAGAAAGGAAATTTTCACACGTTTGGAAGGCCATAGCCTCCGGAGGCAGCTATAACTTTAATCATGTCTCATGATAATTACTATAGTTTGAGAACATTCCTTCAGCCCAACTGGAACACTTCAAAGACACCTACTCCTCAATCCCCAAAATTCTAATTCAACCTCTTTTGCAGTCTAGAGGTGCAGGTTCTTAAGTCATGCGGACTAGGGTTCAAATCTAGCCTCTGGCATTGAATCAACTAGGTACAACCCTGAGTAAGCTATTAACCTTTCTGAATTTCTATTTCCTCACCTGGCAAAAATGCCAGAATCTAACTAATGGGGATGATGTGAGGATAGAGTGGCAATCTTTGTAAGATACATACGGTGTCAGGTGCAGGGTAAGCATCCAAACAAGGTTGCTATTTCTTATTGCTATGAATTCAAATGAGTGAAATTTTCCTTCACAAAAGCTCAGAAAGGTCACGTAAAGAGCAGACACTGCAGAGTAAGGGTGTCACGTACTGAGAATCCCAGCGGAGGGGCAACTGAGTGAGACAGAGTTCAAAGCTAAGGTCAGTGTGGCTACACAGTGAGGTCCAGGACAGCTTGGAATATGATGCAAGCCCCTGCTTTTTGTTTGTTTTTATATATTAAAAAAAACCCAAAACTACTACACTGAAATTAAGTCATTGGATCAAGTCTCAGTCTGTGGTGTTTGGATTGAGCATGTCCTCCAGAGGCTCAGGTGATTAATAAAAATACTTGGTCCCTAGTGGGTGGGGCTGTATTGGTAGGTGTGCAGCACTGCTGGAGGGAATATGTTACTTAGGGCAGACTTTGAGGTTTCAAAAGCTTTGTGCCATTCCCAGTGGTCTCTCTGCTTCCTGTTTACTGTTTGAGCTGTGAGCCCTTAGCTGTTCCCAGCACAATGTCTGCCTGCTGCCATGTTTCCCTGTCGTGATGGTGATGGACTCTTATTCTTCTGGAACCATAAGCCAAAATCAACACTTTTTCCCTATAAGTTGCTTTGGTCCTGGTGTTTTCTCACATCAAGAGTATTTCACACCTGAGAAGTTACTACTTACTTAATTAAAATTAAAAATTGACAGCAAACATATAAAGTTAGGGTTATCTCTCCATATACAAAAAACTAGATGATTAGTTGCATATTTGGACAAATCACTGAGTTTCTAGCCTCAGAAAGTACATATTTTTAAAAAATACTTATTTCATTTACCCATGAAGACTGAATATTTTCTCCATGGTTTTAAAACTGACTCCTGAAAGAAAAAACTTAGAAATTGTGTTGTAAAAATCACAGGTTATGATAACCAAAGTAGATGTGAGGTAAGAGAATAAAACAAGGTGTCAAGGAGGTGGTTCAGCAGGTAAAGCCTCTTGTCATCAACTCTCATAAACCTGTGTTCTATGCTGGGTAACCACATGGAAACAGGAGAGATTCAATCTCAAGAAAAAAAAATTGTCCTTAGATATCTGAGTACCATGCCAGTACCCATGAACACACAGAGAGAATAAATAAAAGAAATGTATTTTTAAAAGAGACCAACACAAGGTAGAGTGGCAAAGAGAGAAACAGGTTGAGAAGGAAAGCAAAGACATGCAGTGGGGAATGCTCTCAGGATTTTGTCCCTTCTCTCCACATGGAGACACAGGAAGATCACAGAAGTCATGATGCTGTTACTTCTCTCCATGGAAACAGATGGAATAATGGAACAACCCTAACAGCACACACAGATAAAAAGGAGGGGAGGACCTGTCAAATCCCTATACAGAACTTTTGTCACAAACTAGCTATCTAAGTGCCATTAATTGGAATCCCATCCATCAGAATAAGTCAGACTTTTACTCTGGAAGACAAATGAATTTTTACAGGGTACAATGGAAAATTGATGGATGGAGTCTGACCTTTAAAGTGAGCACTTGAATCCACTCTTGTATCAAACACACCTGCCTTTAAATGACTTCTCTGCCATTTACTTCTTGACAATGCTTCACATTCGTTATGTGTTGAGCGTCCTGTTCTCTAAAGTGGATCCAAAAATCTGGTAACATGAAGAACACTTCTCTTTCCCACTCTATTCTCCCCCACCACTCATTTTCTCTCTCGCCCTTCTTTGACCCATATCTCTCCAAAATCCAATCCTTAATTTTATTTGGGAAATGGAAACGTCCAATGTCTTATTTATGAGTTGGCAAAATCATTATATTACTATGTGAAACAAAGATGGTTTCTTCTTTAAGTTGGGAGAAGTTTGAACTTTCTACTATTTGACTATTGACTGTTTCCTTCCTTTTTTGCTTTCTTTTCAGGATTAACATCTATGAATCAAGGTAATGTATTCTAACTTTCTACATATTTCCTCGTCTTCCCCTTACCCCCCTTCTCCTCCTTTCTCTTGTCTCCCTCAGCACTTCCAAAGAGTTCATCAGTGAAAGGAGAGAGGAATTTTCCAGAAACTGAGGGATCTCACTGTAAGCATTGCAGTTCAGATGGAAAGGGATCCTGTCAGTCAGGAGCCAAGGAATACTACAAAGTCACCGCAAGTATAGCAGCTTATAATCCTGCTCCAGGGAAAGGTTTCCCCCAGTGCAAGTGTAAGGACTCTGCTCCAACAGGGGAGAGTTTCCCCCAGTGAAAGTGTTACAGCTCTGCTCGGGTCC
>PVIU01026869.1:0-24058 GCA_004026605.1 Ondatra zibethicus | reverse complement strand
GTCCCTGTGTATGCGAGGAGGGATTTGACATCTGGGAGACTGGCACTCCCATCCCACATCTCCTTCCTACTGGATGGCAGGCAGTAGTCAGCCTCATAGTGCCTTTCCCAGGAGAACAGGCAGCAAAGAGGGCTTCTAAGAAGGGAATGGATGGTTTGTGGGCAGCAGCCAGCAGCACTCTGGCTGAGAGAAGATACCTGATCTATGTTGGCTTATGTCCCCTCCTCTGGTGGGACTTCTCCTATGATGTATGCTCAGTTGACATCCTGGAGCTCTAGGGGACCACCATGAAGTCAGGACTGGAGGACACACCCAATGGTGACAATAACACTTGCTTAGAGAACAAGTGCTCAAATCAAAGTGCCAACTAAGAGCCACAGAAGATGCATCTGTCTGGGATTTGAGAAATATCTCCCCAATCCATTTCAAGCTTTGTGTGTGTGTGTGTGTGTGTGTGTGTGTGTGTGTGTGTGTGTGTGTGTGCGCGCAGGAGCATGTGCTGACATGTATGAGTGTAGGTGGAGGCCAGAGGACAGCCTTAGGTATCATTCACAGAAAGACCATCTACTTCTCTGTGACAGGATCACTTGTGGACCCAAACTAGGCTAGACTGAGTACATGGGGCCCCAGAGGGTGTCCTGACTCTGCCTTGCCAGGGATACAGTTACAAATGTGTCAATGTACCTTGTTTTCCTCTTTGTTTGTTATGTGTTTTGCATGGATTCTGGCAAGAACTCAGACCCCCAGACCTGCGCGGTAAGCACTTTAGAGCTGAGCCCTCTCCCTGGAGGTAGGGACTGCACCACACTGCCTGTCAGTGACTTCTCATGGCACCTGGGTCCCAGGGCTTCACTGTCCTACAAATGTCATTACTCAAACAGCTGACAAGTTGAATCTAGACACTTACCTGGAGCATGTACCCCACTGCTATGGCCTTGGGCAGCAATGACGTAGGGCTCATTCAGTGTGATCCAAAACTTCACCTTGTCCCCCAGCCTCTGGAAGAGCACATCTGCATACTCCTTAAACAGCTGCACAATTGTCTCATTCTCCCAGCCCCCGATGTCTTGCAGTGCCTGGGGCAGGTCCCAGTGGTACATGGTCACCTGGGGGGAAGCCAGATCAATGCTGTATCCACCATCTCCTCAGGAAGCCAGGGGATGGGACACGCATGGACACTGACACGGAAAGGTTCAGGGAGTTCTGAACTTTCTCCACGACAGGGAAGAAAACATTTCATTCTCTAGCTCTGCACCATGTGAATCTATGGACAATTCAAAACCCAAGTTATAAAACCATTTTGGTGCTTGGGTGATGGCTCACCAGGTGCCTGCCACCAAACCTGATGATGTAGGTTCAACCTCCAGGATCCACATGGGGGAAGGAGAGCAGTCACTCCTATAAAGATTTTCTCTGATACACACACACACACACATACACACACACACACACACACACACACACACAAAACTTCTGGGGTTGGCAACAGAGTCTTGCCTAGCATGCATCAAGCCCTGGGTTCCATCCATACAGCACGGTGGTGCATACCTGTAAGTCTAGCACTATGAGGAGTGGGATACAGAACAGAAGTTCAAGAACATCTCCAGCTACATAAGGCGTAAGAGGTCTGCTGGAGACTTTGTGGCAAGTATAAATGAATGAATGAATAAGGAAAGAAAAGACCCTATCTGATACATAAATAGATATGAGCAGCAGGTAGCACACCTTAAAAATATATAGAGTAAATGAATAAAATAAAATCCCATCACTGTTTGTATAATAAATGGGTTCCTCTCGACCCACTGCCTCCAGGGACCACCCTCACCTGTGGTTTGATGCCAGCAGCCAGCAGTGCATCTATCAATCGAACATAGTAGTTGAGGCCTGCTTCATTGATGAACCTGGTGGTTCCGTCTGGGAGGACTCGAGGCCAGGAGATGGAGAATCGATAGTGGGACACACCCAGGTTCTGAAGGGCCACCACGTCCTCAGCAATCTTGTGGTAACTGTCACAGGCCACATCTCCATTGTCGTCATTCTCAATCGTCAAAGGTGTGTGGGAAAATGTGTCCCAAATACTGAGTCCTTTGCCATCTGCTCTCCAGGCACCTTCGATCTCAAGATGACAAGAGGTAGTCTAAGCCATCTGACCAAATACATTCCCTTCTGCACCACCCTGGGGAGCCTTCTCCGCACACCCTGCCGCCACTTACTAAAGTTGCCCTGCGCACATGGCAGCATCACACTGCACTCTGCTACTGTGCTGGCTTCCCATATCACCATGCAGTGTAGGCACGTGTGCGTGTGTGTGCCTGAGTGCATGCGTGTGTGTGTGTGTGTGCACGTGCATAAACGCCCATGCACATGAGAGAGAGACAGAAACAGAGAGCCTCACATAGCCTACGCTGGCTTTGAACTCTCATGTAACAAAGAAACCTAGTACTCTACTGAGTCACATCCCCAGTTTTAAGAATGGATATCTCATTTTAGTTTCCCAGTTAATGCTGGCAGTGGGGTCTGGCATATGGTGGGTACTCACCAAATGTTCTGAGTGAACGATTTCACATCCCCTACCACCTCTAACTACAGCCAAGCCAACTGCAAGGATACTGGTGTGGAGAAAGTATTTGTAGTCCAGGCGTACATGGCTGTTTCTATGCCTTTCTCCTCCTCTCTAACTCCCTTCCAATAACACTTTGGAGAACGCCCGTCTGTGGTGTTCAGTACAGAAGTTACCACTTCTGTAATTCACTTTCAAACATTTCAACAAATATGGTGTCCCAGCTGAGATGGTTGTTGGCATCTAGCCAATAATGCACACCCAGTGCTGGCTGGGAAAGGCGTGGAGCCAGCAGGAAACCGCCATAGAAAACGTGTGTGATGGTGGAAGAGGCCAGGAGCTAGATTTATGTATATACATTAATATAGAGAGTTCTTCACTGGAGAAAGGAGGTACAAATATGGAAAATGAAAGGGCTAGCATTTCCCTATAGATTTGAACTGGACGTATGGATATAAACTCACGGCTTTAAATATACACACTGTAGGGCTGGAAGATGTGGCTAAGTTAGAGGAGGCATTGATTGCCATGCATTAGGCCCTGGGCTCCAGCCCCGGCACTGCATATGCTGAGAGTATTTAGGCATGCTAGTAAGCCTAATATTTGGACAGAAGAGGCAGGAGAGTAAGAAGTTCAATGTTATCCTTGGCTACAGAGTGAGTTGGTTTACATAAGACCCAGTCTCCTGTATAATTAAGGAATGCAAAGTGGGAAGGCTGAAGGGTAAAATGACAGAAATGGATGTGTGGGTTCATCCACGTGCTGTGCAGTTCCGACTACTTAGAGGACCTACAAGTTGTGACATTCCAGGGGGCCGTGAGGACACCAGAGTACCACTGCTGGCTGTTGTGAAAAACAGCTGGGTCTCACCAGAGAAATGGCTGCTTAACAGCTGGGGAGGAAGAGGAACAGAGGAGCCCACTGTGCCAGAAGGGATAGGAAGTCAGACTGGGTGAGACTCAACTGGTGGAGGCTTGTCTAGCATGCACGGACCCCAGGCTATCCCCCCCCAGCACTGAGAAACCAGGCCTAGCGCTGCACACCTGTATCCCCAGCATTCGAGGAAATGGAGACAGAATGGTCAAGAATCCAAGAATATGGGCTGCTCAGCAAATTCAAGGCCAGCCTGAGCTGTATGAGACCCTGTCTCAAAAAAAATAAATTGGAAAAAGTGGAGGAGGAAGAGAAGAAGAAGATGAGGGAAGGCAGAGCCGCACGCCTGCTGCAGGGTCACCATGCCTGCACTGAGCAAATGCCTTGCCCTCTCTCTTTCATCTTTCCTTTTCTAAGGAAAGGGAATCACAGCACCATATGTTCTGTGTTCACCTCCTTGGTCATGAACTCAGTAGCAGCCCCAGGTCAGAACATCAGAAAATGCCCAGATTGACTCCTGAGCCAGTTAGGTCAGCTGCCTGCACAGATGGAGCCTCCAGGGAGATTATGTGTTTGCTCTTCCTGAACCTTCTGTCATGGCTCTACTTGATCCATCTGGCCCTTCAAATGTCCATCTCAGTCCTTGACAAGATATACAGACACCCTAATAACAAATCTGGCCAATTATAAAGAAGTTTCTAGACTGAATTAACTAAGGGACGAAAAATAACCCTGAATGTGGGTGGTCACCATTCAGTGGCTGGAGTCTACCAAGAAAGTGAGCTGAGCACCAGCATCCATGGCTCTCTGCTTCCTCACTGAAGATGTCATGTGGCCAGCTGCCTCACCCCGCTGCTGTCAGGGCTTCCCCTCATCCTTAAACTGTGACCCTAAAATTAACCCTTCCCTCCATAAGTGGCCTGTGCCAAGCATCTCACTACAGCTCAAGACAAGTAAGAAGCCAGCCCCTACCCACAGGGATCTAACTGAACTTGGGGTCTGAGGCACCTGGATCCTCACACTGGTCTGCGCAGTTTTGCTCACAGCTCCGGCTTGTGTGCCTGCCTCCCTGGCACTGTGCAGATGCTTGGCACCCAGCAGCCAGTAGGAAGGTGAGCTCATGGCTCCACACTCCTCACCTGATACGCAGCAGAAGCTGCGCTCCAGATGAAGCCCTTGGGGAACTCCCCATAGACGAACTCGTCCTCCTTGGCCAGGGGCATGCCATTGTTGGTAATGACCTCCGTGTAGTATCTGGCTGAGGCTCTTGCTGTTCGAGGCCTCTTCACATCGTTAAAGTCAACATGATACAGTCCGAACTTGACCGTGTAGCCTGACAGCCACTCGAAGTTGTCCATCAGCGACCAGGCAGAATACCCTCGAAGGTCCACACCATCCAGCCTGTAGGCTAGGATATGCCAAAGAGAGCAGAAGAAAGCTTTAGCCAGTAGGCAGGGCTCTCGAGAAGCCCGGTCTTGTGCTGGTACTGGACTCTAGGCTATGCCCTATCGTAAACCACGCATGTGTGCAGTCACATGCTTCCTGAGAGAGGAACATGTCATCTCATCACTCATATTTTTGCTTTTTGTTGTTTTGCTTTTGTCTTTTGTGGATTGTTTATTGTTTATTTATTTATTTGTTGACAGGGTTTATCTGTGTAACCCTGGCTGTGCTGAAACACACTATGCAGACCAGGCTGGCCTCGTACTTCAGCCTACCTCTTCATCCCTAGTGGCGCGATTAAATCGTGCACCACCACCACCACCAGTTTTCACTCTTACTTTTCCTGGCCTCAATGACCTTATAGCAAGTGTTATTTATTAAGGTAAAGGGATAAGTCCCAAATTCAAGAGCCTCAGCTCGTTTAGCTAGTAAGCACACAAGTGTGAATTTCTCGATATTATTTGTAACGTTTTGAGACAGGATTCCTAGTAGCTCAGGCTGGTGTTGCACTCACTCTACAGTCTTTTTCTGCTCCTCCTGCCCCTAGTGCTCCAGTGTGGGATTGCAGGTGTGCACCTTGTCCTCTCTAGGGCTGGGATTGGAGACTGGGGCTGTGTATTCTGGGCAAGCAGTTTACTAACTGAGCCACATCCCCTGCTCTAGAAGTGGGACTTTGCCTTTTTATGTAAATCTTTCTTTGTGTATGAGTGAGCAAGTGTGTGTGTGTGTGAGCTAAAACACAACCTCAGATGGCATTTCTTGGGCATCACTCAATTTTATTTTTCAAAATCTCTCATTTGAACTGCAGCTGGGCTACGCTGGTCGGCCAGAGAGCACCAAGAATGCACCCTTTCTGCTTCCTCGGCACAGAGATTACAAATGTACCAAGTCTGACTTTTCCCTGGAAATTGAACTCTGGTCCCCATGCTTGCAAGACAACACTTTACTAACCGAGCCCTGACCCAAGCCCAAAAGAGAGATGTTCAGAGTGCCTGCCAAAGCATGGGACACAGGACAGACAGAGGACAGGGCAACTGGACACAAGAGAGGCATAGGACAGGGAGAATGGAGGTTTAGTGAGAGGGGCTGAAGCCTCATGCACCTTTCAGAGCCTCGTTGATATAGGTTTTGTGGTAGAATATCCTGTCTGTGTCATCCAGCGAGGGGTCGTACAGCCCGTGTCCATTCTCCGTGATGTAAATGGGAATGTCGCCATACTCTTCCTTGATCCAGTTCAGCAGCCGCCGCATCCCCCAGGGCACGGCTGGGAGCATTGACGGGGAGGTCAATGAGGAGTCCATGTCGCTGACCGTTAGCTCGCGGTCATCATCATAGTTGGGTGGGTTCAGCCTGGGAGTGCTGTGCTGCACAAACACGGACGAGTAGGTGTTGAGGCAGAAGACATCAGCGGTGCCCCTGATGGACGCCTTCTCCTCCTCTGTGAAGCTGGGCAGGCGGGAGCCCGCCAGGTGCTGCAGTTCACTCCTGTTCCCCACATTCCATTTCATGACATCTGGATAGTCCCCGTTTCTAAAAATGGGGTGGGCAAACCAGCCCAGAGAAAACTGCAGCATCCGGTCGGCAGCTTCCACATCTCTTAGGACTCCTGGGTTTTTGGGTTCCACCCAGTGAGTGTTGAGGTTCAGGGAGATGACCCCCTTCTGCTCCTGCCTGTATTTCTCATCATAAGTATGGTAGACTCTAGCATGAGCCTTGATGAGGACGTGGCTGACCCTGTAAGGTGCCCAGCCCGGGTCCTGCACATTGGGGGGAAACACCCCTGAACCATAGCCAAACAGCACCAGATACAAGGGCTCATTAAAGGTCATCCAGAACTTGACTCTGTCACCAAAGGTCTTAAAACAGAAGTCAGCATAGCTGTTGAACAAATCAATCAAAGAGGGGTTCTCCCAACCTCCAATATCCTGGAGGGCCTGGGGCAGGTCCCAGTGAAACAGTGTCACCATGGGGAAGATGTTGTTCTCCACCAAGCCGTCAATCAGCCTGTTGTAATAATCGACACCGTGACTGTTGATGGAACTGTTTCTTCCCGTTGGGAAAATCCGAGGCCAGGAGATAGAGAACCTATAGGCCTTGACCTTCAGGGTGCGAAGAATGTTCAGGTCGGCATCCAGTTGGTTATAGCTGTCACAAGCTATGTCTCCGGTGGCATTGTCTTTCACGGTGCTCCCCGGACTGTGGGTGAAGTTGTCCCAGATGCTGGGCCCTTTGCCATCAGCATCCCAACCTCCTTCGATTTGATAGGCCGAGGAGGACACGCCCCACAGGAAGTCATCCCTGAAAGTGCCATGATAGAACAAGTCTCTCTCAAACTTGGGCTGGTTGGAGAACTTCTCCCACACGATTTTAGCCTGGGAGGGCACCTCAGATGGGGAGTTGTAGAAGGTTGTGGCTCTGGAGGAAAAGTCTGATTTCATAGGCAGTGGGGATCTTCTCAGCTCCTTGGCAGGGAAACCATTCTTTTCAATGATGCCAGTGAAGAAGTGGGCAGATCTCCTGGCAGTTCTCGGCCTGCTGCTGTCACTAAAGTTGACATGGTACAGCCCGAACCTCTGGCTGTAACCTGAGGGTCCTTCGAAGCCATCAATGAGGGAACGAGCAATGTATGCACGGATATCCACCAAATCCTCCTTGGCAGCTGTAAAGAGAAAACAAAGTCAGCGCTGTGCAAGTAAGTGCATGCATGTGTGTGAGAGAGAGAATACATGGATGCCATCCACCTTAGTTTCCCTGGGTATTTTCCCTGCATTATACCTGTGCACCCCATGGGTGCAGAGTATACAGAGGTCAAAAGAGGGCATCAGGTCTCATGAGACTAGAGTTCCAGAGGGATGTGGACTATGTATAATATCAGTACTGGGACTTGATCTCATGTTCTCCAGAAAAGCAGCCTGTAGTGTGAAGTTTTTACTCTTTTGGCTTGGGGGGTGGGGGCACTGCCAAGCTGAAATGAATCACACATGAGACTTATACTTAGTTATGAATGCCCAGCCTTGGCTTGTTTGTAGCCAGCTTTTTAAAAATTATCCCAACTACCTTTTCTCTCTGGGCTTTTTCCTTTGCTTACTTCTGTATGTCTTACTTTTCTTCTTACTCTGTGACTGGCTGTGTTGCTGGAGCCTGGTGTCCTCTTCTCCTTGTTATTTTGCTTCTTGCTCCCTTTCTTCCTCATTTCCCTTTCTATTTTTTCTCTCTGCCTGCCAGCCCTGCCTATCCTTGCTCCTGCTGGTCCACCCACCCCAACACCAGCCTGAGTCCATACACATTACAAAAACTATAACAAGGTGGCTGAGGCTGGCTTCAAACTCTGTGTAGCTGAGGATAAATGTGAACTCCTGATCCCAAGGCTTCCACCTCCTGAGCACTGGTGTCATAGGTACACACTCTCTAGTTGACACAGTGCTGAAGACAGAACCCAAACTGTCAGAATCCTAGGAAAGAACTCTACCAAGCTACATCCCTAAGCCTATTTAATTATTTTTTTTATTTATTTTCCCATGATATTTATTGAGCTCTACATTTTTCTCTGCTCCCCTCCCTGCCACTTCCCTCCTTCCTTCAACCCTCCCCCAAGGTAACTATGCTCACAATTTATTCAGGAGATCTTGTCTTTTTATACTTTCTACTTCCCACATAGATTAGATCTATGTAAGTTTCTCTTAGTGTCCATATTGTTGTCTAAATTCTCTGAAATTGTGGTTTGAAAGCTGGTTTTCTTTGCCTTATGTTTAAAAACCACCTATGAGTGAATACATGTGATAATTGTCTTTCTGTGTCTGGGTTACCTCACTCAAAATAATGCTTTCTAGTTCCATCCATTTTCCTGCAAAATTCAAGCTGTCATTATTTTTTTCTGCTGTGTAGTACTCCATTGTGTAAATATACCACATTTTTTTTAATCCATTCTTCGATCGAGGGGCATTTAGATTGTTTCCATGTTCTGGATATGACAAACAACGCTGCTATGAACATAGTTGAGTACATGTCCTTGTAGCACGATTGAGCATCCTTTGGATATATACCCAAAAGTGGTATTACTGGGTCTTGAGGAAGGTTGTTTCCTAATTTTCTGAGAAAACGCCACACTGACATCCATAAGGGTTGAACCAGCTTGCATTCCCACCAGCAATGCAGAAGTGTTCCCTTTTCCCCACAACCTCTCCAGCATAAGTTGTCATCAGTGTTTTTAATCTTGGCCATTCTTACAGGTGTAAGATGGAATCTCAGAGTTGTTTTGATTTGCATTTCTCTGATGACTAAGGATGTTGAATATTTCCTTAAGTGTCTTTCAGCCATTTTAGATTCCTCTGTTGAGAGTTCTCTATTTAGGTCTGTGCTCCATTTTTTTTATTGGGTTATGTGTTCTTTTGGTGTCCAATTTCTTGAGTTCCTTGTATATTTTGGAGATCAGACCTCTGTCTGATGTGGGGTTAGTGAAGATCTTTTCCCATTCTGTAGGCTGTTGTTTTGTCTTGTTGACCGTGTCCTTTGCTTTACAGAAGCTTTTCACTTTCAGGAGGTCCCATTTATTAATTGTTTCTCTCAGTGTCTGTGCTGCTAGGGCTCTATTTAGGAAGTGGTTCCCTGTGCCAATGCGTTCAAGTGTACTTCCCACTTTCTCTTCTATAAGGTTCAGTGTGGCTGGCTTTATGTTGAGGTCTTTGATCCATTTGGACTTGAGTTTTGTACATGGTGACATGGTGATAGATAGGGGTCTATTTTCATTTGTCTACATGTTGATATCCAGTTATGCCAGCACCACTTGCTGAATATGCTTTCTTTCTTCCATTTGATATTTTTTGCTTCTTTATCAAATATCAGGTGTTCGAAGATGTGTGGATTGATATCTGGGTCTTCTATTTTGTTCCATTGGTCCTCCTGTCTGTTCTTATGCCAGTACCAGGCTGTTTTCAGTACTGTAGCTCTGTAGTATAGTTTGAAGTCAGGGATTGTGATGCCTCCAGAAGTTCTTTTGTTGGCCAGGATTGTTTTGGCTATCCTGGGTTTTTTGCTTTTCCAAATGAAGTTGAGTATTGTTCTTTCAAGGTCTTTGAAGAATCTTGTTGGGCACTGCGTTGAATCTGTAGATTGCTTTCGGTAGGATTGCCATTTTTACTATATTAATTCTGCCTACCCAAGAGCATGGGAGGTGTTTCCATTTTCTGGTGGCTTCTTCAATTTCTTTCTTCAAAGATTTAAACTTCTTGTCATACAAGTCTTTCACTTGTTTGGTTAGAGTTACTCCGAGGTATTTTATGCCATTTGAGGCTATTGTGAAGGGTGTTGAGTCTCTGATTTCTTCCTCTGTGCTTTTATCATCTGTGTACAGGAGGGCTACTGATTTTTTTGAGTTAATCTTGTATCCTGCTACATTGCTGAATGTGTTTATGAGTTGTAGAAGTTCCTTGGTAGAATTTTTGGGATTACTTATGTAAACTATCATATCATCAGCAAACAGTGAGAGTTTGACTTCTTCTTTTCCAATTTGTATCCCCTTGATCTCCCTTTGGTGTCTTATTGCTCTAGCTAAGACCTCAAGAACTATATTGAATAGGTATGGAGAGAGTGGACAGCCTTGTCTTGTTGCTGATTTCAGTGGAATCGCTAGGAGTTTCTCTCCAATTAGTTTGATGTTGGCTGTTGGCTTGCTGTATATTGCCTTAATTATGTTTAGGTATGTTCCTTGTATCCCTGCTCTCTCCAAGACTTTTATCCATGAAAGGATGTTGTATTTTGTCAAATGCTTTTTCGGCATCTAATGAGATGATCATGTGGTTTTTATTTTTCAGCTTGTTTATATGATGGATTACATTGACAGATTTTCGTATGTTGAACCATCCCTGCATCTGTGGGATGAAGCCTACTTGGTCATGGTGGATGATGGTTCTGATGTGTTCTTGGATTCTATTTGCTAGTATTTTATTTAGTATTTTTGCATCAATGTTCATGAGTGAGATTGGTCTGTAATTCTCTTCCTTAGTAATGTCTTCTATGGTTTGGGTATCAGGGTAATTATAGCCTCGTAAAAAGGGTTTGGCAATGTTCCCTCTGTTTCAATTGTGTGGAATAATTTGAGGAGTATTGGTATTAGTTCCTCTTTGAAAGTCTTATAGAATTCTGAGCAGAAGCCATCTGGTCCTGGGCTTGTTTTGGTTGGGAGACTTTTGATGAGTGTTTCTATTTCTTCAGCAGTTGTAAGTCTGTTTAATTTGCTTATCTGGTCTTGATTTAATTTTGGTAAGTGATATTTATCCAGAAAGTTGTCCATTTCCTTTAAGTTTTCCAATTTTGTGGACTACATGTTTTCAAAATATGACCTGACGATCCTCTGTATTTCCTCTGTGTCTGTTGTTATGTCCCCCTTTTCATTTCTGATTTTGTTAATTTGGATATTCTCTCTCTGCCTTTTGGTTAGTTTGGATAAAGGTTTGTCTATTTTGTTGATTTTCTCAACCAGCTCTTTGTCTCATTGATTCTTTGTATTGTTTTGTTTCTATTTTGTTGATTTCAGCTCTCAGTTTGATTATTTCCTGCCATCTAGTTCTCTTAGGTGAGTTTGCTTCTTTTTGTTTTAAAGTTTTCAATTGTTCTGTTAATTCACTATTGTGGGATTTTTCCAGCTTCTTTATGTAGGCATTTAGTGCTATGAACTTGCCTCTTAACACTGCTTTCATTGTTTCATTGTATCCCATAAATTTGGGTTTGTTGTGTGGTCATTTTCATTGAATTTTAGCAAGTCTTTAATTTCCCCTTTTATTTCTTCTTTGACCCACTGATGATTCAGATGAGCACTGTTTAATTTCCATGTGTTTCTGGGTTTTCTGGAGTTGGTATTGCTGTTGACTTCTAGTTTTAAAGCATGGTGATCTGATAAGGTACATTGGATTATTCCAATTCTTTTGTATTTGTTGAGGTTTGTTTTGTTACCGAGTATGTGGTCAATTTTTGAGAAGGTTCCATGAGATGCTTAGAAGAAAGTATATTCTTTTCTGTTTGGATGGAATATTCTATAGATGTCTGTTAAGTCCATTTGAGTCATGACATCTGTTAGTTCTCTTATTTCTCTGTTCATTTTTTGTCTGATTGTCCAGTGGTGAGAGGGGAGTGTTTAAAAGTCTCCCACTATCAGTGTGTGGGGTTTAATATATGATTTAAGCTTTCAAAGTGTTTCTTTGACATATGAAGGTGCCCTTGTATTTGGAACATAGATGTTCAATATTGAAATTTCCTCTTGATGGATTTTCCCTGTGACTTATATGAAATGTCCTTCTTTATCTCTTTTGACTGATTTTAGCTTGAAGTCTATTTTGTTAGATATTAGGATAGCTACACCTGCTTGTTTCTTAGGTATATTTGATTGGTATACTTTTTCCCAACCTTTTACTTTGAGATGATGTCTTTGAGGTTGAGATGCGTTTCTTTTATGCAGAAGAGGGATGGGTTCTGTTTTCATATCCAATCTGTTAGCCTGTGCCTTTTTATGGGTGAGTTGAGTCCATTTACATTAAGGGATATTAATGACCAGTGGTTGCTATCTCCTCTTAATTTGGTTTTCCTCGTTGGTGATGTTATTTTGTGCGTTTTTTTCTTCTTTGGGCTTTGCTGTAATGAGATCATCAATTGTGTGTGTTTTTGTTGGTGTAGCCATCTTGCTTGGGTTGGAGTTTTCCTTCTAGTATTTTGTGTAGGGCTGGGTTTGTGGCTAGGTATTGGTGAAATGTAGGTTTGTCATGGAATATCTTGTTTTCTCCTTCTATGGTGATCGAAAGTTTTGCTGGGTATATTAGCCTGGGCTGGCATCCATGGCCTCTCAATGTCTGCATAATGCTTGACCATGACCTTCTGGCTTTCATTTTTTCCACTGAGAAGTCAGGTGTAATTTTGATAGGTCTACCTTTATATGTTACTTGTCCTTTTTTATTTGCAGGTCTTAATATTCTTTTTTTACTTTGTATGTTTAGTGTTTTGATTATTATGTGGAGAGAGGACTTTTTTTTTTGGATCCAGTCTATTTGATGTTCTGTAAGCTTCTTGTATCTTCATAGGCATATCTTTCTTTAGGTAGGGAAAGTTTTCTTCTATGATTTTTTTAAGTAAATTTTCTATGCCTTTGAGTTGACTTTCTTCTCCTTCTTCTGTACCTATTATTCTAAGATTTGGCCTTTTTATGTTGTCCCATATTTCATGGATATTTTGGGTTAAGCTTTTGTTAGATTCAATGTGTTCTTTAACTGATGAGTCTATTTCCTCTATTTTATCTCCCGCACTTGAGATTCTCTCTTCCATTTCTTGTATTCTGTTGTTCGTACTTGCATTTGTGATTCCTGTTCTTTTTCTCATGATTTGTTTCTATAATTCCTTTGGCTTGTGTTTTCTTTATTTTTTCTATCTCAGTTTTTAAGACCTGAATAGTTTCTGCTATATGTTTGAGGTCTTTTTCTTGGTTTTCTTTAAGTGATTTGGTGACATCTTCCAATTTTTTGTTTGTTTTTTCTTCCAGTTCTTTAAGCTAATTTCTCAATTCATCTTTAATAATTTCAAACATTCTCTTGTGGTTACTTTTTAGATCAATTTCTTCTGGTTCATCCATATTTGACTGTTCAGGTCTTACTTTTGTAGGGTCTTTGGGTTTCACTGGTATTGTGTTGTTCTTTGTGGTGTAGCTTGTGATCTTACCTTTTCTACTCATCTTTTCCTCTAATAGGTGTGGTTGGTGCTGTCTGAGATTCTGTTGAATAATCTCCTAGGTGCCAGTAGATCAAAAGCTAAGATGTTTTTCCTAGTGGTACAGTCAGTCTATTTAATTATTTTTAAGACAAGCTCTCATTAAGTATTCCAGGACTTTGAACTCTCAATCCTCCTGCCTCTGATTCCAGCTGCTGGGGATAAAAGGATGCACCAGCACACCTAGCCACACGTATCGCTAATGGGAAAGATCACATGAAGATGGAGGCATAGACTGATGTAAGGCCGACCTCTCCACTCTCCATACATAGACTGTGGCTGGAGAAGATATGGAAGACTGGGCTAGGCTATTAACCCGTCTTCTCAGACGGCCGAGTCTCTGAAGTGAGCATCCCTGTCCCTGCTCACAGGCTTCTGTGAGTGACAGCCATCATGAACTGATCTAGGTTAGAGACCAATGTGCGGAAAACCACTTGCCATCTTTTCCACTTGCATAAGAAGATGCATTGGGTCAGACTGAGCATGTATGCACGGCTCACCTGCAGAACAGGGAGGTGCAACGCAGACTGGGTTACCAGCTGAGGGAGATGGGGCTCAAAGGGGGCAGTGCACTGAGGGGAGTCAGTGGCTTGGGGTCCTATCCTAAGTGTCAATCCGTGCTGTATCCCACTGTGGACTGAGTCTCCTAAGAGAAGGTGACATTTATTCAACTACACCTTTACTGTCTTATACAGCTCCAGGCTCCTCATGCTCTCAGTACACACTGACTAACTAAGAGTGCAAGAATACCGGACTGGAGACGCTGAAATGGCTTAGTAAGTAAAGGCTCTTGTTGAGCAAGCCTAATGGCCTGAGTTCGATCTCTGGTCTGTCCCATTAAACAGCTGTGAAGACTTGGGGAAGAGCCTCCCCCTCAGGATCAGCAGGTTAACCTTCTTACCCTTGAGCACCTCGTTGATGTACAGGTTGAAGTAGTTCACTCTCACCGAGTCGTCAAGGAGATCCTCTCCTTCCCCTATGGGCATGCCATTCCCAGCCAAGAAGATTGGAACTCTTCCTTTCGTGTATTCCATGGAAGCAAACCGAAGCAGCCTCCTTATGCCCCAGGGCACCACCCGGATCCAGGGAGATGCAGTCTGGGGCCACGTGGGGTCTACGTGCTGGGAGAAGCCTCCGATGTTATCATAGCTGGGGATGCAGGTCAGCTGTGCAGACTTGCTGACGAGCCGGGACGTGTAGTGAGACAGACCAAGGAAGTCTGCCGAGCCTTTCAGGAGCTGCTGCTCCGCTGCAGTGAACTCTGGGAGTTGGGCCAGAGGACCACCACACTGCTGGTTTACCTGCTGGATCTGGGCCCGGAGGGTGGTGGGGTAGTTCCCATCCACAAAGATGGGGTGAGCGAACCAGCCCAGCATGAAGTGCAGGAAGCGCTCAGCGGCAGCAAGGTCCTGGGGACTCTCCCCATCCAGGGGCTCTGCCCAGTCTGAATTGAGCACGATGCCCATGCGTCCCTGCTGCTGTTGGCGATGGTGAAGGTCGTAATGATGCCAAGTTCTGGCATGCGCCTTGAGGATCAAGTGAGCCACCTCGGGAGGAAACAAGGAGGAAATCAATGTCAACAGTGGCACCAGCAAGTCAGTACTGTCAACAAGTTCCTGCTGATGTCAGCAGAACCAGCAGTGGTTCTTGGACGTGGCTGGATTGTTAGACAGCCTCATATTCATGAAACCTGGGGCTCCATTTCCTGCACTAATGAACCAGGCATAGTGATGCAAGCCTGAACTGACAGAACTCCAGACGTGGAGCAGGAGGATTGCTGGTTCACCCTGTCTGCACAGCAAGTTCAAGGCCATCCTGGACTACGTGGGACCCTACTTCAAACAAACAAAAAGGCATCACAGCTGTATAGCAGAATGGAATGGTACTGACAACAGA
The DNA here is from genome assembly GCA_004026605.1 of Ondatra zibethicus. Lineage (NCBI taxonomy): Eukaryota > Metazoa > Chordata > Mammalia > Rodentia > Cricetidae > Ondatra > Ondatra zibethicus. The sequence goes on along the minus strand of PVIU01026869.1, from coordinate 8,541 downwards.
GTGGTAAGGAACCAGAATCACTAGACTAAGGCCAATTGTGGAAATGCCACAAAACAAATACATAAGAAAACCCAGCTGGTGTGATGGTACACTAGCACAGGGAAGCAGATGCAGTAGAATCTCTGGGTTTGAGGCCAGCCTGGTATAAAGAACACATTCCTGGACAACAAGGTTTGTGTATATACCATGTCTCAAAATCCTACAATGAGAAGAAAAGGCCCAATCATGGCTAGAAATGCTAGTAGTGACAAGAATCTCACCTGTGAACCTTTATTCAGGCTGAGTTGCCTCTCTAATTGGAATGTGAAGTCTAAGGCTCAGTGTACAAGTGTTTACAGAGGCCCTTGGGAGGTGACTGGATAGGACAGGATGAGGCTGTGTCCTCATAAAGGGAGCCCCAGTGGGCATTCTCTGTGTGTATCTGTCCTCACTCCAACCTGCCCCCATGTTCTCTCCCTCCCAGAGAACAGAAACAGATCCCACTGAAAACCAAAGCAGGTCAGTCAGTGCCTTGATCTTAGACTGCTCAGGGTCCGAGACTCTGAGGAAACTGTGTAAGCCCCAGCTGATGGTGTCTTGTCCCAGAAGCCATGAGACAAGGAATTACAGCACGAAGTAATACAGAGTACGAACCAAAAGGGAGGGATGTGGCTCACAGTGCAAAGCACTTGGTTAGCCACTGTTGAAATCCAGGACCTCAGAGACAAGGGGCATCATGTGACATTGAGGGTGACCTTCCACCCACAGGACCCCGAAGAAAAAAAGAGGGAAGAAAAATTAATTTGTGACAATGAACACTGTCAACTTAACAGAATCTAGAACCATCTAGCAGACAAAAGGGCAATCTGGGAGACAGTTTCTGAGAAGGTTTCTACACTTGGTCAATCGAGGTGGGAAGACCCATGCTAGGTGGGCGGCACTGTACCATGGTGGGGTCCTGGACTGAATAAAAGGAAGAAATTGAACTGAGCACCAGCATCCATCCCTCTGCTTCCTGACTGTGGATGCCATGAGACTCGCTGCCTCACGCCTCTGCTGCCATGTCTTCTCCACTATGGAGGACTGCAGCTTAGAACCGTGAGCCAAAGGACCCTTCTTTCCCCAAGTGCTTTTTGGTGGTAGTGTTCTTTGTTTGTATTTTAAGACTGGGTTTCTCTGTGTAGCCCTTGCTGTCCTATACACCAGGGTAGCCTTGAACTCAGAGATCCACCTGCCTCTGCCTCCTAAGTACTGGGATTAAAGTTGTCTGCCACCACCACCCAGTCTGTAAGTGCTTTGACAGGTATATTGTCCTAGCAGTGAGAAAAGGAACTGCTACAGAAATGAGGACAAATGAAAAGACTTTCTCAGCCTGTATACAATATATCTAAACTATCTCAGGAGACACTATAAACACTTAGGAAATTCTTAACTATAACAAAAGCTTCCCAAAGCCAGCTGTGATGGCTCAGTCTGTACTTTAGAGGCTGAGGCAGGAAGATTTCTGTGTACTGAAGACTGAAAACTGTGTGTATCATGCTAGCTTGAGCTACAAACTGAGACCTATCTCAATAAACCAATGCAAATAAATAAATAAAATCTTAAAGGCTATGACTACAGCTGAGTAATACGTACAGAAATGCTTTCCTGAAATGCAGAGCCCTGGTTCTACCGCATAAAACTGGGCACGGGCGGCACATGTCTGTCTGTCATCGCAGCACAAGGAGGGGGGGACTTAACCCAGGGATGTGCATGCTAGGAAAGAGCTCCGGAGCTGAGGACAATCCTCCAAGCCCAGAACCTGTCTTTGGAGTCCAGGAGCCTTGACCATGCTTGAGGGTGTGGCTCAGTTGGCTGAGTGCTCGCCTGTTACCAAAGAAGCCCTAGGTCTAATTCTATCCCTGTTTAAAACTCAGGCATGCTGGGAGATGCCTGTGACCCCAGCTCTCGGGAAAATAAGCAAGAGATCAGAAGTTCCAGGTCATCCTCAGTTACACAAAAAGTTCAGTATCAGCCTGGGTGTAGGAGACAACACTAACAACACGTGCTTATCCTTGCCTCTCTGTTTTTCTTTCCAGGGCTGGGAGACCACAGCCTGACGTGTCTTCTAATTGACAGGAGTTGAGGGATGGGAGGAAGTACCTTAAAAGAAGCCACTCCCGGGTCAGAGATGCCTGGTGGGTGCTGCCCAGTGCCATAGCCTGCATAGCTTATCACCCATGGCTCGTGGAAGGTCACCCACAGCTTCACACGGTCCCCAAAAGTGGAGAAGCAGAAGGCTGCATAGTCCAGGAAGGCATCCACCACACTCTCGTTCTGCCACCCGCCTTGATCCTGCAGGGCCTGGGGCAGGTCCCAGTGGAACAGCGTAGCCATGGGCTCGATGTGGGAGTCCAGCAGGCTGTCTATCAGCCTGTTGTAGTAGGCGACACCTTGCAGGTTGGGGCTGCTCTTCTGCCCAGTGGGGAACAGCCGGGACCAGGAGATGGAGAATTTGTACAGCCCAGCCCTGAGGCCTCGGAGCAGGGCGACATCGGAGGCTGGTTTGTGGTAACTGTCACTGGCCACCTTTGCTGTCGCTTGGCCCTTGGCGGCGTTCAGGTCACTGTAGTGGTCCCAGATGCTGGGCCCTCTGCTGCCTTCTGCCCAGGCTCCTTCCACACTAAAGGCTCCCGTAGACACGCCCCAGAGGAATCCTTCTGGGAACACATCTTGCAGGAAGGCATCCCTTTCTGCCCTAGACTGGTTAGCAAAGGCTGCCCAGACTCTCTGGTAGGCTGAGACGGGGGAAGAGGGCACAGCTGCTGTCTCCTGCTGCTGCTCAGTCTGAAAGGCCAGGCTGTCGGTTAGAGAACAAGATGGGCTGTGGGACAGAGCGACATCAAGGGACACAATTAATGACTGAGTTACAAACGCCCCACAGGGTCAGGCATGGAGGCTCATGCGGACAGATGTCTGTTAATGTGAGGCCAGCCTGGTGTACAGAGTGAGTTCCAGGCCAGCCAGGGCTACACAGTGAAACTTTATGGAGAAGGAGAAAAAGAAAGGGGCAGAAGAAAGGAGAAGAACAAAGGGGAAGAAAAAAGAAGAATGAGGAGGAAGAGAAGAAGAGAAAGCAGGCAAAATAGACAGAAAAAGAAAAAGAAAACAAAAGAGAGAAAGTAAATGAGGGGCAGAAAGAGGAAGAGGGTCAGGAGGTAGAAGAGGAGAAGAAGGGTCAGGAGGAATAGGAGGACAATTAGAAGAAAAGGACAAAGAAGAGAAATTGAAATAAAAAAAGAAGGGAGGAAGAAAGAAAGAAAGAAAAAATAAAGAAAGGAAGAAAGAAAGAAAAGGAAGAGAGGAAGGAAGAAAGAAGAAAAGGATGGGGCCGAATGAGGAGAAGGGTCAGGAGCAGGAAGGTCAGGAGGAGGAGGGCCAGGAGGAGGGTGACGAGGAGGAAGAGGACCATCTCTGATTCCAGCACTGTGGGATGAAACATTTCCATCATAATTGGCTCTTTTTGCTTGTTCTCTTCTCAGGCCCCTATGCTTACAGAGAAAGCACTTGACAGACTGAATCTTCTCTACAGCCCATTTGATCTCAGAACTTTTAAAAATAAGGATCCCTTGGAGCGGGCTCAGCACTGGCTTCCTGTCAGTGCTGTGCTTCAGAGAATGTGTTCCACATCTCACACTGTAGAACTGGGCTCAGGAACTCATCTCATGAAGTTTCAGCGGGCTGCTCAGTTCTGCACCTAAACTGCTCTGTCTTTTTTCTTCCCTTTAATAAAATTACTATATTTATTTACCTTTTACGTTTCATTATTTATGCTGTGGTTTTAAAAATATGGCCAACTTCATGGAGTCCGTTCTCTTCCTCTGCCTTTACATAGGACCGAAGAATCAAACTCGGCTCACCTGGCTTGTGTGGTGAGCTGCTTATTTTTTTGTTAACCTGACACTAAGCTGGGGTCACTTGAGAAGAAGTAACCTTGACTGAGAAGGTGTTTATGTCTGACTGGCCTGTACACAAGTCTGTGGGCATCTTCCTTATGTAATGATGGGTGTGAGAGGGCCAAGCCAACTATAGGTAGAACGACCCCTGGGTAGGTGGTCCTGAGTTGTACAAGAAAGCAGACTGGGAACTGGAGAGATAAGACAGCTCAGAGGTTGAGAACACTGGTTGAATCCTCAGAGATTGTGAGTTCAATTCCTAGCATCCACATGTTGACTCAGCAATGTCTGTAACTGTACTGCCAAGCAATGCAGTGCCTCCTCTGATGTGCATACATGCAGACGAAACACACAAATGCATAAACTAAGAAATAAAAAAAAAGAGGGCGGAGCAAGCCATGGAAAGCAAACAAGCAAGCAGCATTCATTCCTTCATGGCCTCAGCTGCAACTCTGCCTCGAGTTCCTGCCCTGAAGCCCATCTTGGTGGACTGTACGCTGTAAGATGAAATGAGCTCTGTCCTCCCTAAGTTACTTTGGTCACTGTTTTAGCAGAGCAACAGGAAGCCAACTAGGACACAGTCAAGGGCCTTTACCCTCTGAGTCACCAGAGTCATTCATTCATTCATTCACTCATAGACTGTGTGTGTGGGGTGTGCACATGGCATGTGAGAATGTTGGGTGAAAATTTGTGGGTGTCAGTGGTCTCCTTCCAACACGTGAGCCTGAGAGATCACACTCAGGTCATCAGACTTGGGCACAGGTGCCTTTACCCATGAACCAACTAGCCGGCCCCATAACCTGCTTTCTCTGCCACATATGTGCACGCTTCCCCAGTATCATCTCAGCTCTGCTAAATATGCAGGCCTAGGAGAATCTGACAGTGAGGACGCCGGACTGTGTGTGCCCAGGCACATCTCCACGAGCTACTGCTTCTCCAGCCTTCCCTCGGAGCCTCCACCTCTCATCTCTTAAATGACTGTGACCTGTTTGCTGGCCCAGGAGGCAAAGTCAGGACTGGGGAGATGGCTCAGCAGTTAAGACCAATTACTGCTGTTGCAGAAGGCCTGGGTTTAGTTCCCAGCATTCACATGGGAATTCTAGTTCCATGGGATCTGTCCTTCTGACATTCTGACCTCTGTGGGCTCACTCATGCTGGTGGTGCACCTCCATACTCACTCAGGATCCTGCATGTGCGAGCACACACGTCAAACAAAACCAAAACACAAGGACAATGGTCCCCAGTGATCGCGCATGTGCAGAATAACAACCCATAGTAACAGTTACTTCTGGGTAACGGCACAAGCCAACATTACCTCTCCTCAGAACCGGATGAACAGCTCAGGAATGCATTGATGTCGAACCCAACAGTCTGTACTTGGTCTTTATTTATGGCTGTAAGGAAAGCAGCTGTGTTAACTGTGTGTGGAGCTGGAGCACAAACTTGCAATCTGTAGTTTACCTCATTCAAACCACTCTAGCCAAGTGATGATGCTAAGCCCTCCTGAAGGTACCATGATGTGTATGGTCGGCTTAGATCTAGAATGTTGCTCTTCCTATTTCAGGGTGATTATCAGTGACCCAAAAGCTTCAGAAGATTGCTGGACCCACCCTGGAGTCTTGGTCCCAGGAGGTCTCAGGGCCGTCTGGAGTAGGAATGTGTTCCCACCTCCTTTTGCCCCCCCCCCCTTTTGAGATAGGATTGCATGATGTAGCTCTGACTGTCCTCTTCTGTTCTCCTCAGGTACCAGCACCAATATGTACACACACACACAAACACACAGAGAGACACAGACATGCACACACGCATGTACCAAATAGACTACCCTTGAGTTCAAGGCGTGGCAGGACTACACAGTGACATCTAGACCACAAGGTCCTCCACCAGAAGAATTCAGAATCTTAGATGCCCCCAGGGCTGCTCAGAACAGGGGAACACAAGGCTATGTTTCCATGCTGACAGTTCACACCTGAGTCAGGAACATGTCATATTGGGCACACTTGGCATCTATACAAGACTGATCAGTGTCTCGGGACAGGAGGAGCTCACTGCCAGGGAAGTTATGGGACTTTAGCCTCACCAGATAGGCTCTAGGTTCAGCATTTTCCTAGGCCCCTCCCTCATGAGAACCCCCAATGTCAGTATTGCTCCCCAACATGGCAGTGTACCAAATGTCAACAATACCTACCACATGTTGGTCCACTCACCTTCAAGCAGGCTGAGGAGCAGGGAGGAAGGGCTTTTTCCTGTGGATGGGCAATCCTGAAGTTTTAGGGTATAGATGAAAACTTTCATTTTGGGCTCAATGTTCTAGAAAAGACAAAGACCAACAAGTGTGCCTTCAGTAGTGGGCACAGGGGAGACGCTACTGCTCACCTTCTAGAAACAACCTCGTCATCCCACCTGCTGAGGGCAGTGACTTGGACCCTGAAGAGTGACACTAGTCAGTGACCATCGGACACCAGCCCTTCCTAAATGATAACCATACCAGCTCATTTTAGACAGGGCACTTCATACGCCAGCCAGAACATTAGGGTCAGGACCAAGGTTTCTGCTTGTGTCAGGAGCCTCACTTCCTAAAACGTTTAACCAAGAGGCTGCATCACCATGATCATGAGTGTTCGTGGTTTGCTTAAAAAATACTCTGCTTTGTGACATTGAGAATGTACTTTGGCTGGCAGAGTGTTTGTCTACAATGTGTAAAGCCCTGGCGTCCAGCCTCAGTGCTACATAGAACAGGCGTGGTGGGGCAGGTATACAATCTCAGCACTCAAGATATGGAGGCAGGAGAATCATAAGTGCAAAGATAGCGACAAAAGGCCAGCCTGGGCTACATGAAAACCCATCTCAATATATAAACTTTAGAAAGAAGAAGAGATGCCACGGACAGGTAAACAGTGGCTACGGCAGAACAAGATAGCCATGTCTTCATAGGAGTCCTAAACTTTCCTTTCTTCTTTGGATTTGTTTCAAACTTTCTGTAATAAAAAGTCAAGCAAGCAGCTACAGAAATGGCTTAGTGGTTAAAAGCACCCACTTTACAATCATGAGTTCATCCTGTGTAAGAAGCAGGCCTCCCACAAATGCCTGTCACTCCAGCTCTGAGGGATGTGATGCGGTCTTCCAGACTCTGTGCACCCAGGCAATACTTCTCCCTCCCAGCAGGAGGCACATGCATTTATACATATATGCACATTGACACTGAAACATACACACAAATTGTTTTCAAAAGTCAGAGGCGCTGTCACTGTGAGATCTCAGCTCGTGTGGCTGATTTCCCTGTTCTTTTGTTTATTTTTGAGATAGTCATTTAATTACATTTCTTGCTTCTCTTTCTTCCCTAAGCCCTCCAATATATCTCTCCATCCTATTTTCAAAGTCATGGCCTTCTTTTTCATCAATTCTTAAAACTTGCATAGGTGTATTTGTTTTTTTTTTTAGATTGATTTATTAATTATGTATATAGCATCTGCCTGCATGTATCCCTGCAGGCCAGAAGAGGGCACCAAATCTCATTATAGATGGTTGTGGGAATTGAACTCAGGACCTTTGGAAGAACCTCTGAGCCATCTCTCAGCAACCGCATAGGCGTATTTGTAAGTATGTTTATACACATATATTCCTAACCATAACCCGTTCAGTCCGTATACTGTTATTTGTATGTATGTTTTCGGGCTGACCATTTGGCACTGGGCAGCCCACTGGTGTGCTCTTCCCTGGGGAGGAGCACCTGTCCCGCTCTCAGCGCTCCTGTCCCCCGTAGTTCTCTGTGCAGAGCTGAGGCTTCATGGGCTGTCCTCCATCACGTCAGTGACACTCTATGGCTGTAGCTTCTGATGTTACTGGGAGACACAATCTCACAGCAAACTTGCTGAAGCTCTGCCTCCCACGATCTTTCTCTCCCTCCCTCTATTGTTTTCCAGCATCTTCAGTGTAAAGGGAAATTACCTTCAGGCTGGTACATTTGACTTCGCTTTAAAGTAGTTTTATTGTGGTGGGTTTGGGGGCCTCTGCACACACCCTTTCACAAGGCAGCTTGTTCCCTCTTCTCCATATCTCTCTCCAACAGGGTCTCATGTAGCCTAGGTTGGCCTGGACCTCATTGTTTAGTTGGCAGTGACTTCGTACTCCTGATCCTCCTGCCTCTACCTCCCGAGTGCTGGGATTACAAGCAAGAATTACTACACTGCTTTATGCAGTGCTGGGGATGAACTCAGGGCTTTGCTCACGTAAGGCCAGCAGTGTACTAAATGAGCACAGAGCACACCCAGGGACTGCCCAAGGGGAACCCACATCTAGCCTACAGAGTCCACAGACAACACACTACAAGCCCACATCCTGATGGTCTCTTTAAGTGGGAATCTCCGAAGCTACAGCTCTGCGGGCCGGGCTGTTATGGAAGGCTCAGTCCACGCCTTAGGCCAATGTCACATTTCTGATAAGCTGTCCAGAACCTTTGCCACTCGCCATCATGACGGAAAAGCCCTCACATTACCTGCAGGTCACTCAGCTTCTGTGGTAGAGTCGCCACACTTTGGCATTTAGAAGTCAAATCAAGAGAGAGGAAGTCAACTGAGTCCTAGAAACAGGGAAATAAGCCATTAGAACAAGGCCTCCTCAGAAGTGC
>PVIU01026868.1:0-21353 GCA_004026605.1 Ondatra zibethicus | reverse complement strand
CCCACACACACACACACACACACACACACACACACAGGGGATTTATTAGAATGGCTTAAAGTCTGTGGTCCAGCTAATCACACAATGGCTGTCTAACAACAGAAGGTCAAAGAATCCAGTAGTTGTTCTGTTCACAAGGCTGGATGTCTCAGCTGGTGTTCAGGTGTTCAGTATATGCTAAAATCCTGAAGTAGGTTCTAATGCTAGTGAAGGAATGGACTTGCTAGCAAGAGCAAGAACAAGCAGGTGAAGCAAGCAAGCAAGCTTTTTTCTTCCATGTCCTGTATATAGGCTTCCAACAGAAGATGTGGCCCAGATTGAAGTTATATCTTCTCACCTCAAAAGATCCATATTCAAAGGGGGTCTTCTCACTTCAAATGATTTAAGAAAAAAATCTCTCATGGGTGTACCTAGTTGCTTGGGTTTTATTTTATTCCAGATGTAGTCAAGTTGACAACTAAGAATAGCCACCATGTGACTCCTGAGGAGTGACACTTGAGGCTGACCCCTGGTCTCCAAACACATGTACACACATGTGCACACACACCCACATACAGCTATTGTCCTGCTCCGCCATCAAATTTTATCACAAGGTTTATACTTCACTTTTTTATTCTTTTCTTTGAATAGAGTCCCACTGTGTAGCAAACTGGCCCCAAACTTGTGATCTTCCTGCCTCATCCTCCTTACTGCTGGGAATTCTGGCATGAGCATCATACCTGTGTTTTGTGCCTTTGCTTGGGTATGGGGGCAGCTGGCTTTGGAGCTGGGAGCTGAGGCATTATTGCTGTTGCTGTGACCTGCAGAATCATGCAGCTTCCAGGGCCTTGGGTTCCTGGTCCATCACCAGCAGGTGAGTGGACATGCTTTGCATCCCCTCTTGGTCCATCACCAGCAGGTGAGTGGACATGCTTGCATCTCTTCTTGGTCCATCACCAGCAGGCAAGTGAACATGCTTGCATCCCTCCTTGGTCCATCAGCAGCAGGCGAATGGACAGGCTTGCATCCCTTCTTGGTCCATCACCAGCAGGCGAGTGGACGTGCTTGCATCCCTCCTTGGTGTGGATTAATAAGCAGCAATCCTCTGGCTGAGTGAGGCTTTGCCAACCTGGAACCTGGCTTACTTTGTGATTCAGTGTTGAGTCTTCATCCAAATAACCTGTCCGGCATCCTCTTCCTCCTCTCTGAGCATGTGACAGCCCAAGCCAGAGCTATGCAGTGCACTATCTGCATATCTGCTGTAACGGGAACTGGCCTGTGCATAATTCATCAGACATCATGGGCTTGTCCTGCAATGACTCACCTGAAATTGGAAGCCACCAACCACTTTCCCAACCAGTGCCTGGTGGAGTCATGTTTTGTTGTTATCTCTCTTTAATTTAATTCTGTTCAGCTCAGTGCCACTCCAGAAACTTGAACAGTTCCTAAGAATTCTGAATCACAAACAAAAGACACAAATGGTCCAGTCGGGCTCCAGGGAGCTCACAGTTTCCCCAGGAACACAAACATGATCCCTACACAAAATAAGCTGAAAGTATGCAAGATAGATGAGCCATGGTCCCTGTTGGGTAGAGCAGAAGTTCCCAGCTCAAATAGATGATGACTTCTTCAATGGTTGGTCTTCATTGTGGGCTTGACTGGATTTAGAATTACCGAGGAGACACAGCTCTGAGCATGTTTGTGAGGACATTTCCAAAGGGTTCAACTGAGGAGGGAAGACTTACCATCAATGTGGGTGGCACCATCCCATGGACTGGGGTCCCAGACTGAATAAAAGTGGGTTGGAGAGATGGCACAACACTTACACTTCCCACACAAGCACGGGGCCCCATGCTCAGATCCCCAGAGACCCATGTGACTCTTGGGTGAGAGTGACAGCTTGCCTCTTATGCCAGCACCAGAAGGCGGAGATAGGGGATTTCTCAGAACAAACTGGATATTAGGGCTTCGCCATATCAGTGAGTTCTGGGTTTGATTAAGAGACCCTGCTTCAGTGAACAAGGTGGAAGAGTCATGGAGGATGATGCCTAACGTCTCTCACATGCCAACATGTATACACATGCACACAAACTCCTTTGCATGTGTGCCCACGTACATGCCAAAAAGTGCATCTACACAAGCACACCACACAATACACATACATAAAAACTGAAAACAAATTTGGAAAAGAGGGAAAGGGAGAAAATTTGAGTACCTGCTTTCTGCTCACTGCATCCTGATCCACTGAGACGGAAGAGAGCCGCCTCACACTCTTCAGGCCACGGTTCCTGTTACCATGCCTTCTCTACTGTGATGGCCTGTACCCCTCACACCGTGAGCCAGGAGACATCCTCCCTCACTGCCTTGTCAGATACTTGGTCACAGCGACAAGTAAGTCATCAGGAAGGCTGCAAGACTTAAGTCACCAGAACCGGGAAAAGGAGGAGGTGGTCATAGAGTTCTGGGAAAGATCAAAGAGGAGAAATGGGTCTTGATCTGTCCTTGGTGTCGGCAAGCAGCCTAGGTGATATTATGTTTCTACAGCTAATTCAGGCATAAAGATCCTGGAGAATTCCTTGAGCCCTTGGAGAAGTGGGGTACATTGTAGAGCGAGGAAGGAAGCTCACAGGCAGGGTAAGAATTAGTAGAGAGAGGATCAAGATGGAAATTGGACTTGAAAACGGCCTGTTGAATTTGGACTGTGTGATGTGGTTTTAAAACAAGTCCCTCCCCATGCTGTTTTCGGTTTCCAGATTCCGATGCCACCACTAGGCTCAGCTGCAATTACATGTCCTTTCCTCCCCACTTCACACCCCTGCCCCAGTCAAACGACCACTTCCTTGGCACCCAAGCTGGACTGCTCTGCCAATGGAGCCAAAGTGAGATTGATTTTGGAGGTCAGCCCTTCTGGAGAGCTGAGGACGATCATATGGCCTTCTCTGAGGAGGTCACTAGGTGTGTGGAGGGTATAACTCCAGAAGCCCACATAGCCATTCTCTGGAAAACACTCTTCCTAAACTAGCGAATTAGTCACTGACACCCCTGAATTAGTGCGACTGTGACTCCCATTAGATGGGTGTCCCTGACCTAGCTTCTCTCCCAGTGGGCAGTTATTGGGATGGTTGACCCAGTGAGTATTGAGGGTGCAGGATAGAAAGGGATGCTGATTGAATAAGTTCTCAAGGTGTTATGGGGACTATAAATCTAATGGGACAGAATTCTCCTGAACAACTCTCCTCAGAGGGTCCCAGGAGCCTAAAAGGCTCCATTTTCTGTTGTGGAGATTGGACATATCATAAGGAAGAGGTGTTTGTTCCTCTCACAATTCTGAAGGTCAAAGGTTTAAGACTAGGTGACCTATCTGCCTGGAACCCAGTGAGGACCCCTTGGCTGCATCATTTCGTGGCATCATGGTACCTGTTAGAAGCAGAGATTGTGTGGAGGCAGTGATCCAGAAGAAATGGAGAGGGGGAGCCATGCTTCGTTCCTCCATCCCCAATGTCCCATCTCTGAAAGGTCTCGGCACCTCTTAGCCCTGCCACACTAGGACCCTCAAACACGGGCATTGTGGGACACACTAATCTATGCCCATCACTGCAGATCCCACAGCATCATCACTACTTAAAATATCATTGGAAAGAATCCATCTTCTCTAGAAGAAGGATTGGACTTGAGACATAACTAAATCTTCATTAAGATGCTTAGCTTTGGGACTCCTGGGTTTGGAGCCTTGGGATGAGAGCTCTGGACACTTTCTAAACACACTCGTCAGTACATATATCTTCCCAAGGCAGATGAAAGAAGAGGGAGGACCTACCAAGGGGAGATCGCAGAGTGGAAATTTGATTTTCTTTCAACAGCCTGCACTCTTGTTCCTGGACAGGTAAGGACTGCTTCAGTCAGTCTCCATCTCAGCGCTGGGACCGCTCTCACACGGGAGGGGTGAACACATGGCCAGCTCCTTTCCTAGCAGCGGACTCAATAACCTAGAGAGCTGGGGCTGAGGTTGTCCTTGTGGAATTTTAATAAGAGGGGTGAGAGGAGGAAAGAGAGAGAAAGAGGCAGAGAGAGACAGACAGATGGGTCAGGCACACACACACACACACACACACACACACACACACACACACACACAGGGAGAGAGAGAGAGAGAGAGAGAGGAGAGAGAGAGAGAGAGAGAATGAATGAATCTGGGGAAAGTTTTGTTGTATCTACAAGCTCCAATTTTTCTTTCTTATTTTTATTTTATTTTTCCATTGTCCATTCTTTATGTATGTGGTGTGTATGTGTATATGTGAATTATGCGTGGAGGCCCAAGGTTGATGTCATTCTCCATCACGCTTCCACCTTATTAATTAAAGTAGGGTCTTTCAATCAAACCCAGAGCTGGCCGATGTGGCTAGTTTTGCTAACCAGCTTGATGTAGAGATCTGCTATTTCTGCCTTCCAAACGACCATCCATTTTTTTTTTTTTTGAGATAGAATCTCTCTATGTAGCCTTGCCTTTCTTCACTTTGTAGACCAGGCTGGCCTCAAACTCATATGCTAGACCAGCCATTTATGATGGTCCTGGGTATTTAAATTTCCATCCTCATACTTGCACAGAAAACACTTTAATCTCTGAATCTGCTCCCCAGTCCAGGCCTCAGTTCTTCCTCGGTAACACAGAGATCATAACGTAAATCTCAGAGTTGTTTTAAGAACTAGGTGAGATATTATATGTAGGGCACATACCCACCACTCGCTGAGTGACAGCCGATAGGAATTATCATGAGAACATTTAAGTCTGGTGGACTGAGTGAACTGGGCTTTTGGGAAAATATTTGTTATTGAAAGCCAACAAACATCAAATATGAGTAGGGTAGATACTGTTAAGTACACCGGGCAGCAGGCTCCCAGGCCATGACCATGGCAATACAGGACCATTTGTCCTGTTGGTGGCTCACATGTATCTCTAGAGAATATTAACCAGTCTCTGCTCTGTGTGGGACACTGCTATAGGAGGAGAGGATTCAGCAGCCAATAGGCAATGTCCTTGATCCCTTGGAACAAACACAGAGGGATTTATGTGCAGCAATTAAACCAAAAAAGTCATTTCTGATGGTAATGATGGCTCTGGGAACATTTCCCCCTCTGTAGAATGCAGCTGCCAAGCCCTTGGGGGCTGAGGCCACTCTGCCTGCCTGTGCACACACAGGGCTCCCGGGCCAGTCTTCCGGTTGATTGTACCCTATAGTCTTCAAGTCCTCTGGAATACAGAGCACCTCTGAATGTGAGAGAGCCTGGAAGGTATCCTTTTCCTCCTTCTGTGATCATGCTAGCAACACTTACGTTTTGAAGGACTTCTTTGCCACAAAATTCAGATGCTTCCGCCCCACCCAATGCTTCCTTGTGCCTCCTGCTTGGGCTGGCCTCCGTGCTGCTTGGAGGCAGCGATGGCTGGCAGAGTCCTTGGGAAGCACATGTTTATTAGTTAAACAGAAATATGCTAACTCTTTTCCCCCTCTCTGTGCAGAAAGGCATCTCTGGAAATAAAATCAGTCAACGCCAAGTGCCTGGGGGTCAGGAGCGGCACTGCCTGCCAGGTCTTTCAAGTTTGATTTGCTGCCATCCAAAACTGGCATTTCTGAGCTTTGGATTGGTGGCACAGGAAGCTTAGTATACCCTGAGGTCAAGGAACCCACTCTCTCTGGAAGCTACCAGTTCCATGACAGTGGGCAGGCCACTATCACTCAGGCTCAGTTCCCTCAGCTGGGAAATGGCATATTTTGAAAGTTATTGTAGCAAGAAAACAAGGGAAGGTGATTGTTCTACTTAACTTAAAAAAATTCATTTGTTTTTATTTTTAATTCTGTGTCTAGGTTTCTCTGTGTGGGGTATGTGCACGAGTGTAGTTGTCTGTGGAGGTCAGAAGAGGCCATTGGCTTCTCTGGGCTGGAGTGACAGGTGCTTTGAAGCCACTTGGGGTTGAGGAGCTGGACCTCTAGCATGTTCTAGGTCTGGTCAAAGTGAGTTCAGGACTGACCTCAGCTTCCTGGACCTCAGTCATTGTGATGAACGTTGACCAACCAGTGTGATTAGAATGTGACAATACGGCAGTAGTAGCTCGCCCTCCTAAGCCTAGTGTTCTCAGCACTGGTGTCTCATTTATACATATAGTCTAGAATATGTGTATGTATGCATATACATATATTCTAGTTTTTTAAAATTTAATTTTAGTCTTATTCACCTATTCAGCTTCTCTCTTTTTGCAGATAGGAGTTGAGATACAGTGGTAGAAATGGGATTTGAAACCGAGTCTCTGATTCCAGAGCTTATGCTTATATTAAAATTACTGAACAGTCGGGTGGTGGTGGCTCATGCCTTTAATCCCAGCACTCGGGAGGCAGAGGCAGGCGGATCTCTGTGAGTTCAATGCCAGCCTGGCCTACAGATCTAGTGCCTGGACAGACTCCAAAGCTACACAGAGAAACCCTGTCTTGAAAAACCAAAATAAATAAATAATTACTAAACAACCATAAAAAAAACCAACAAAACCATGGTTGTGGTAGTGGAGGTAGGTGTTGAAGGGATCCTAGCCCCCCATGATCTGGGAAGCACATGATTCTGCCTGCTCTGCACATAGTCTGGGACATAGGCATGGTTTCTGTTCAGTGACCTGGTGGGTACCTTGCCTTCTCAAGGTTCCACAATTGGTGAGAGAAACAGCCAAAATGCATGCCCGTGTCCTTTCTGTACCATAGGCTGTCTCCATAGCCCCTGGAGATGGCTGTGACAGCAGCCTCACTGAGAAGTGTGTGCTGGAGTAGACAGGTTGTTCATAGCAAACTACTGTCCCTTGAAGGGCATCTCAGGCCTGTGCTTCTGGCTTTCTCCCATTCAGCCTTCTCTCAAGGACCAACATTTTCGAAACCTCCTTGTCCCTCAGTTTGGTGGGAACACTGGATGCTAAAAGGGTTTGAAAACCTACACTCTCTGCCTCTGGAAGGCTGAAAAAGGAAGTGAAACCACGAAAGTGTTCTGCTGCCAACAAGAAAAGCCTTGTTTGGAAGGAGCTGAACTTCAGTGGGGAACCATGGGAGGGTATAGAGCAGCTTTCCCTGAGGACTTGGTGAAGAAAGTGACCAACAGCTGTTGTGCTCTTCAACCTTGTGGGTGTGGCTGGAACCCATCACTGACATCCACTGAGACCAGATTGACCATTGTTCTTAAAATATTTTTCCCCAGATATATGGGTATTTTGCCTACATATATGCAAGTGTACTGCATGAGTTCCTGGTGACCATAGAAGCCAGAAGAGGTCATCGGACCCCTGGTGCTGGGATTGTGAACCACCACATGGGTGCTGGGACTTGGACCATGGTCCTCTGCAATTGTAACAAGTCCTCTGAACAGCGGAGACATCTCTCCATCTCCTAACCGTTATCCTTTAGAGACTATTATTCTTTAAAAGTTGTATGTGTGAGAAAGCTCTTACCACAGAGGAATAGAGATGGTTCATTCTGGAGTGATGGCCTAGGGACACAGATGAGGGTTTTTAAAACTCTGTGCTCTACTGAGGTAGCTATTTTACAAAACTTTTATAGTAACAGAACAGAGACAGTCATAAAACAACACACTTTTCAAATACATTTGTGTGTATATGTGTAGGTGGGTCACAGAGAAGTGGGAGAACTCTGCTATAGGTTCTGGTTGGTTGGGAATGAAGGGGTCTGTTGGTACATTTCAAATGACCCATCCAATGGTCTCGAAAATGTTAGGTGAGGCACAAAGGAGAGCAATAATTGGCTGTTAAGGGCATTAAAGATGGACCACGATGATATGGCTGTGGACTTTGTGGCATTCTGTGCTGTGGACTTTGTGGCATTCTGTCCTCTCCATATCCTGAAGCTCTTTTTTATTTTGTTTTTTTTTTGGTTTTTCGTAATAGGGTTTCTCTGTGTAGCCTTGTCCACCCTGGAACTCCCTGTGTAGACCAAACTGGCCTGAAACTCAGAGATCTGACTGCCTCTGTCACCCAGTGCTGAAATTAAAGGGGTTCATTACCATCACCCTGCTTATCCTGAGGTTTGAAATTTTTTTTGTTTCGTTTTTTGAGACAAGGTTTTTGTAGTCAGAGACTGTTCGTTAGTTTCCCAGCCGCCCAGACCCAAAATAACCACACAGAAACTGTATTATTTAAAACACTGCTCGGCCTATTAGCTTATGCATATTTCTAGCTAGCTCTTACATCTCAAATTAACCCATTTCTATTATTTTATATTTTACCACGAGGCTCATGGTTTACCAGTACTGACACTTTCTCCTTGGGTGGCTACATGGCTTCTCACTGACTCTGCCTTTTTTTCCCCAGCATTCAGTTTAGTTATCCCACCTAGCTCTATTCTGCCCTGTCATAGGCCCAAGCGGCCTCTTTATTCATTAACCAATAAAAGCAACACATATACAGAAGGACCTCCCACATCAGGTTTTTCTGTGTAACAGTTCTGGCTATCTGTCAATCAACCTTTGCGGATACAGTTTCTTCTAGGAATTTTTTGCTTACAAGCATATGTATACATGCATATTCTTGGGTGTGGGAGTGGTTCATATGTATTGTATGTGTGTGTGTGTGTGTGTGTGTGTGTGTGTGTGTGTACATGTATAGGTCAGAGGACAACTTTGTGGAGGTGGGTTCTCTTCTTCTACCTTTATGGGTTCTGGGGATGTACTTCAGGTCGTCACCAGGCTTTTTAGGCATAAAGGCCCTTCAAACAGGCCAAGACATTAGCTTAAATTATTGAGAACATCTGACAAACATTTCACAGACATCACTTACCTGTGTGTTTATTTGAGTTCAAAATTTACAGCCAGCCCTCCATTATCTGTGGACTCAGATTCAAACAAGGGAGGATTTAAAACTCTGAAAACAATCACATCTGTATAGAGTTTTTTCTTGTCATTATTTTCTGAATAATACACTACAGAAGGGCTAGGGAGAGCTCAGGAAGTGAGATGCTTTCTGCACAAACATGAGGACCTGAGTTCAGAGCCCCAGCACCTGTAAAATACTGTGTGTCTATCTCTAATCCTAGTGCAGGGGGCAGAAACAGAAGGACCCCTGGGATTACCAGCCAGCCAGTCTAACCATTCAGTGGGCTACAAGTACTGTAAGAGACCCTGTCCCCACCTGCCCCTTGGAGTGGTAAAGTGACTGATAGACACACTGACACACAGTACACACGTCCATGCACATACACATGCACAATAGATATAGCAGCTATTTACATAGTGCTTATATTGAATTATATATTCTAAAATGTAAAAATGGCTTACAGTAGATTGGAAAGTCTAATGGTTCAGCTGCTAAAGTGCATGCTGAGTAAGCATGATGACTTGGGTTCCATTTCCAGAACCCACATAAAAAAGTTGGCCTTGGATGTGAGCCTTAGCCTTTAGTGGATGGTCCAAATAACCTAGGTTTGGGGGTGTATGCTTATATCTAAGTCATAGGGAGGCAGAAACAGTGGATTCCTGGGGCCTGGCTTGCCAGCATAGCTAAATCAGTGAAATTTAGGCCAAGAAAGACCCTAGCTCACAGAACAAGGTGGATGGCACCGAGGATGATGGTAAAGTTTGACCTCTTGCCTCTGAACACAGACACAGACACAGATACACACACACACACACACACACACACACACACACACACACACACACACAGAAAGCAAATAAGGAAATAGATAAATAGTGTATACCCTTGCTATCAGCAAATACTGTGCCACTGAAAAGAGTTGAGCATCTGTGGCTACCAGTGTCCATGAGAAGGTCTTAGAGCCACCCTCTGCATATCTTGAGGATGGACTGCAGTTTGCATTCTGTGTGAGTAATGATTACTTTTGTATTATTGCTGTAATGACATTTAGTATTCCATTCCATGCCTACTTCAAGACAGTTATAGTACTTATTCCAAACTCACAGGGCTGTGTTGTGGAATATTAGTTGAAGATGTATTACATTTGTTTATGCTGTGGAACATTTGTTTAATGATGCAAAGATTTATGTTGCATTTGCTTAACTCAGTGAAGCTGTGGTACTTTGACTGTCTAAAACACTTGATTGGTCTAATAAAGAGCTGAACGGCCAATAGCAAGGCAAGAGAGAAATAGGTGGAGTTGCCAGAAAGAGAATAAATAGAAGAGAAAAGCAGAAGAGGGAGTAATGAGAGGAGGTGAGGAAGATTCCAGGGGCCAGCCACCCAGCCACCCAGCCTCCCAGCCAGACACAGAATAAGAAGGAAAGATAAGATATACAGAAATATAAAAGCTCAGAGGCAAAACGTAGATGGGATAATTAGTTAAGAAAAGCTAGCTCAAAACAAGCCAAGCTAAGGCCAGACATTCATAAGAAAGAATAAGTTTCTGTATGATTGTTTGGGAGCTGGGTGGTGGGGCTCCCCAAAGGGCAAAGAGGGAAAAAAAAAATCAACAACGTTTGGCATTCCAATGTGGGCCTATGAAAGCTGAAAGAAAGAAAAAAAGGATATGGCTCCTTTAAGAGTTTCTGCTGGACAGTGAGCCCTTCAGCAGCCAGTACATTAAGTAGGAACAAAAAACTAAGTAAAAAGTTGCCTGCCACAGTGCAGGGCATTCCACAGCTTTCGGTTGGATGCAGGTCCTGGTCAGCCGCACAGCCAAGTAGGCCTTAGGCTTTAGGCTTCACTTTTGTAGACTGAGAAGTGGGCGGAGCCAGCCACATAGTTACTCATGCAGATAACTAGAGATACACAGTAAAGACAGATCCAGATGGGGAAAAAAAACCCTCTAAACAGGTTCCAGTGTGTTTTACAATGTGTGTAGGTGTAAGAAAGGAAAAAGATGATATACACAGTTTAGAAAGAAATAAATAGTTTTAACAATAAAGTCTTTAAAGGGAGAGTAAGGGGCTGGAGAGATGGCTCAGTGGTTAAGTACAATGCCTGCTCTTCCAAAGGCCCTGAGTTCAATTCCCAGCAACCATATGGTGGTGGCTCATTGGTGCGGGAGAATTTCTGTATTCTCTCAATCATGATTTAAATAAATGCTGATTGGCCATTAGCCAGGATGTATGGGTGGGACAACCAGACAGGAAGTAGAGGCGGAACAAGGAGAATAAGAGAATTTTGGGAAGCAGGAAGCTCTCTTGGCATTCCTGTCTGGATCATCGAAGAAGCAGGATGTGACCTGCCCAGCTGAGAAAGGTACTGAGCCATGTGGCTAACATAGATAAGAATAATGGGTTAATATAAGCTACAAGAGCTAATAAGAAGCCTGAGCTAATGGGCCAATCAGTTTATAATCTTCTGGAGACCTCTGAGTGATTTTCTCTGGGACTATATGGCTGGGGGACCGGGCGGGACATAAACCCCAACAAGCCGGCCCTCACACTACAGCTCATGATCTTCTGTAATGATATCTGGCATCCTCTTCTGACCTGCAGGCACAAATGCAAGCAGAACACTGTATATACAATAAATAAAAATGTAGATTTATTTAAAAAATAAATAGAGTAAGTAAAAGTAATATAAAAGGAAAAAGTCATGTGAGATGGGAAAACACACAGAGAGTCTGTATCCTGTATGTTATGGTGTTGATTTTGAATTTTTGATTGCTGATAAGCAAAAGACAGCAGCTAAGAGATATGAGATTGAAAGAGGGCCTTCTGAAATAAGCCAGCCTAGATAGTTTAAGAATTCCTTAACTTTAAAATGGAACTAAAAAAATGCATTGCTTTGGAGAAGAGAGTTTGCTTTTATTTCCACAGGAAATGAATGGGAGGCTGTGGATTCCTTCTGGGTTCATATGGATCGGGTTTGATTGGAGAAAATCTCCTGACTCTTGACAGGTAATGTCTATCAACAAAGTTTACCACTGGTCTTCCCAGGACTTGATCATTATCTAAATTTTCTCAGGGTCCTCTTAAGATGCCTTCACTCACAGAAAACAGGAGACTGTCTAGAGAAAATGATTCCTGCATTCCCAAGAGTTGGGGTGTGGGTGGTGTTTGGTTATTTGGTGGGTTATGGATGTTTGCTGTCATTTAGGGAAACATAGGATAAAAAGACAACTATTGATCTCAGATATTTTTCATTAGCATGAATTTTGGTATATTGATGCAAATTTAAAGCTATTTTTGTTATACTGTATGTTTCTACTCTTCTTCCAGCTTCAGGTCATGGCTGGCACCGTCTATTCTCTGCCTCTGTGGTCTCCTTCTTGCCCCTTTCCAGTGTCTGCCTCATCCTGCCCCCTCCTGTGAGGATACCTGTGATCACATGAAGACTCAGGTAGATAATTACGGTAATCCTCCACCGTTCATTTAACCACAGTGTCAAGTCACCACAAATTAGAATCACCTGAGAAGGGAGCTTCACGTGAAGTATTGCCCTGACTGCCTTAATTGACATGGGAAGACCCCTCCCAGCATGGGAAGCACCTTTTGGTAGCGGCCCAGATAAAAGGGCATGGAGGAAGGAAGGTGGCTTGATTTTGGCTAGCTCAGTCTTCACTCTTGCCCACTCAGCCTCCCCGTCTGCCACTGAGGTGACTCAGGCTGTCACTGCTGTTGCTGTTGTCTTCAATGGACTAGCCTTTCCAGGCCTCTGTCATTGAGTATGGATCAGCAGCTCTCTGAGAACCTTCAAGGCACTGGATTGCTGCTGCTGACCCAGTTTTGTAGACTAAGCGTTCTCAGCTCTCAGAACTTGTTACTATTTTGAAGTAAGCTGATACAGTAATAATAACAATAATAAATTCATCCTATTGGTTCTGTTTCTTTAGAGAGCTCTAATACAAGTTGTTGTTCAATCATACTTTATAATTCTCCTCTAAATTGTGACACTCTCTCAAAGCTGGGAAAAGAGTAACTTTAAAGAAGAGAAACTCCGACAAACATGACCTCAGCCAGGTGGTCAAGCACATTGTTAGTGTGTCCCCCATGATGTGATGAGATGGGAATGGAACCCCACCTTGAAGATGATCCTGCATAAATAACATAAGCCTGGTTTAATTCTGGGAAAAACAACAGACCAATGCCAACAGAGGCGTTTCTACAAAACACCAGACCAATTCTTCTCAAAGTTGTCAAGGCCACAAAAAAATGAAAGGGGCTGGTAAGATGGCTTAGCTGGTAAATGTGCTTACGGCCCAGCCTGATGGCCTGAGCTTGATCTGCAGAATCCATATTTTGGAAGGAGAGAACTGACCCCCAATCTGATCTTTACACACCCACCGTAGCATGTGTTATGTACACACACACACAATAAATAAATGAATGAATAAAAAAATAAATAAATAAGTGCCAAAAAAAAAAAAAGAGAAAGTCTGAAAACTATTTAGGGCCAGGCCCAAGGTCAGGAGATACAAGCAAAGTAACTGTCTTAGTGTTCTATTGCTGTGAAGAGATTGCCACGACCACAGCAATTCTCATAAAAGTAAGCATTTAATTTGAACTGGCTTACAGGTTTAGAGGTTTAGTCCATTTCATCACAGCAGGGAGCATGGGGGCACATAGGTGTACATGTTGCTGGAGATGGAGCTGAGAGTTCTATGTCCAGATCTGCAGGCAGCAGGAAGGGAGACTCTGGGTCTGGCTTGGGCTTTTGAAATCCCAAAGCCCACTTCCAGTAACACACTTCCTCCAACAAGCCATTCCCACTCAGTAAGGCCACACCTCCTAATCCCTCTCAAGTAGTGCCACTCCCTGATGACCAAGCATTCAAATGTATGAGCCTATGTGGGCTATTCTTATTCAAACCATGACAGTAACATAGCATATTGGAAGAGGAGATGTCAGCAAAGCCTAAAGCAATCCAGGGAAAGCTGAGTCCTCGGTAAGAGCAGTAAGTGCTCTTAGCTGCTGAGTCACTGCTCCAGTCCTAGACAAGTCTACTCTAGAGACCAGCCAGGATGACCTTGTCAGGTGTTTAATCTTAATGATAACAGGTATTAAAGACACAAGACCAAAACCTCAAATAGCATCTTTTCTCTTCTGGGTGTTTTGTCCCCCAAGGGCCTGGCAGGAGACAGAAGAGGTAGGAGATGTGGGGAGAGGTGGGACCTAGGAAAGCTCAAGTGAGTGTAGTTGAGCGGGTGTGGCAGGGACTCCTTCACCATCACACACCATTTATTAAGTTCATCTATAGGTTTTACTGGAGTCTCTCTTACTTACTTTCTCTCCTCTCTTCCACCTTGCCTCCCTTTCTTTCCTTTTCCTTTTCTCCTCCTTCCCCCCTCTCTTTGCCTCCCTCCTTCTTTCTCTCCTTCCTTTCTTTCCATAGGGTGTCATGTATCCCAGACCATCCTTGAATTCAATAAGTAGCTGGGGATGACCTTGAACTTCTGACTATTGTAGGTATTGTGCTGTTATTGTAGCTTTGTGCCACCTGTCCTGGCTATGAAGTGCTGGGGATTGAATTCAGGGCTTTGTGCATGCCAGGCAAGAAGCCTTCTGACCTTGTCCTTGAGTCTGTTCCTTTCTGGCCACCCTTGTGTAGGAGAGCAGGTGCAGAGCACACCTCAGCTGTCACAGTGGGCTCACTCTCTGTTCCCACTGACGCCTTCCATGCCATTCCAGTTCACCCCTTTCCCAGAGAGCTTTTCTGATTTCCTCTGGTCCTGGTTGCCCCACCCCTTCTGAGTTTCCCCCTGTTTCAACCCCAGCCCACCCTTGGCAACCATCTGTCCTGGCCGTAGTCTGTATATGACACAGCTTTACAATCCCATATTTTAATAATGCCCACCCTCAGCTTGAAGGGCCTTCCTCCATTCAGCAAGGACTCTGCAAGCCCAACCCAAGGCTCTTTCCTGGGAGAAGCAGCCAGAGTTCCAGTGGTCTCTTGTATGTGTCCTTGAGGGCAGCCCTTCTGCGGGAAATCCACCTGCTACTTTCCTTAGCTGTGAGCATTGTTGGGGCCTTTTTGTATCCTCCTCTCTCTTTCTGTCTCTCTGCCTCTCTGTCTCTGCCTCTTTCTATACATCTCTTTCTCTCTTTATGTGTATGTGGGTATGTTTATGCATGTGAATACACACATGCATATGTGTGTGGAGTCCAGAGGCCCACCTTGGCTATTCCTCAGGAGCTGTTCATCTGTGTTTTGTTTTGGTATATCAAGTCACTTACAGGATGAGTGCGATCCTAGCATCAGATACATCAGCATGGTTAGTTCTGGGTGTAGTTTGTGGGGGGTGGGGTTGTGGTGTGTGTGTGTATACGCATGCAGAGGCATGTTCAAAGAGGCCAGAGGGCATTGAGGTGCCCTGCTCTATCACTCTCTACCTTATTACCTTGAGAAGAGTCTCCCTTATTAGTCAGTTCTCTAGCAATAGAACTGATAGAACGAATCTATATATAGAAAGGGAATTTATTAGAATAGCTTACAGACTGTGGTACAGCAAGTCCAATAATGGATGTCTACCAATGGAAAGCCCAAGAGCCCAGTGGTTTTACAGTCCACAGACTGGATGTTTCAACTGGTCTTTAGTATACACTGGAATCCCAAAGAAGTATTAGGCTTGCCCACAAGAGGGAGAGCAAGCAGGCAAAGAGAGTAAGCTTCCTTCTCCCATGTTCTAAACCTATATATGCTGCCAGCAAAAGGTATGGCCCAGGTTAAAGATGTATCTTACCACCTCAAAACATCCAGATTACATGTGGGTTTTCCTTCATCAAATGTTTTAATTAAGAAAAGAATTTCTCTCAGGTATACCCAGTCACTTGTGTTTTAATTAATTCCAGATGTAGTCAAGTTAACATTCAAGAATAGCCACCACACTCACTGAGCTAAAAGCTAGTCTGGCAGCCAGCACATACCAGTGGTCCTCCTGTCTCCCCCATGTTACTGCGTTACTGATACCTATGGTAGGCTATAAGGTCTGACTCACTTCCAGGTTTGAAAACCCACCAATCCCTAAACTCAAAATCCCACTGGTCCTTGTGTTGTGATATTTTGTGTTCTGACCAATAAAGCTGAAGATCAGAGGGTGTAGCAAGCCACTAGCTAACCATAGAGATTTGGAGGTCTGTACAGACTGGAGACAAGAAGTGACATGACTGGACAGAGAGAGGAAGTGATAAGATGGGGTGTAGACAGGAGCTTAGCCCCTTTCAGTCTGAGAATTTCATAGAGGTAAGAACTCTAGTGGCTGGCTGCTCTGCTTCTTTGATCTGTCAGCTTTCACCTCCTGTTATCTGTCTTGGGTTTTTATTATTAAGATTAATTAGGATCACTCATTATGTGGCATTCATGAATTCTCAAAAAAAACCCACTTGCCTGTGGCTTTGTAGCCACCAGCATAGACTGGAGCTGCACATGACCAGAGTCACTGCCCTGTGGGCTAGGCTTTCCTTTCTCTTCCCCAAGCCTTTGAGCAAGTCTGGGATTTCTTTGTTGCAGCCTCTCTGTAGAAAGCTTCACAAGTGCTTGAGCTCCAAGTGCTGCTGGAGTTAGCCCCTCACCACCAGTTAGCTCTTCTTTAGGCAGCTCCTGCCTCACATGCCTCTTCCCCACAACCCCCTGTATGCACTTTTCAGACAGTGGGCTCCCTCTCTCAGTGGGTTGTGGGCTTTCCTTAAGCTGTCAAACTAGGTAGCTGCCTTGAAAATCCACTCATCTTCTTCTGTTCTATGCAGCAAGAGTCAGCCTCACACTTCACCATAATCTTCATTGCCATCAGCAGCAGATTTGGTGAGACAATTGGGAACTCTTAAAGGGGAGAATTAACTAAAAAACAAAAAGAGTTTTTTCCCATGTTAAAAAATGGGAAACACTATTGTGATTGAGGGAGTTAGGTCTCCGTATGATTACACAATAGATGGTTTAAAAATGGATCAATTAAACGAGAGGATAATTAACTTAGAAGGGATTTACATAATGTCTATTATAAACATTATTAGTTTGATCATTCTTATTTTATCTCTAAAAAAGTTGGCTAATATGAGTGCCAAGATACAAGTCTTAGAAAAACTTATTAAAACAGATCATAGAAATATTCAGATCCAGACAGTGGAATTTAAAGGAGAACCAATCTTAGCATTGCATTAAAAGGTTAGAGAGGAACAGCCCAAGGATTTCAAACACCAACTTTAATTTATCCAGTCACCTTACAGGAATTGCCAAATGAGAGGTATCCCCAGGGCTATGTAAGAACTGAATGAACTCCCGTGGAAATGTTAGATTTAAGGAGATTTAAAGAAGCAATAATCTCATATGGTATGCATTCACCTTTTGTGAAGCAGATGTTAAACTCATGATCAACTTGTAACAATTATCCCACAAGATTAGAGAGACTTGTTTAAGCAGTATTGGAGTCTGGTCCTCAGTTACAGTGGAGGACCTGGTGGGAAGATGAGGCTAGCACCATTGAACAACAAAGTAGGGCTAGAGGTACTGAAATCTCCCAAGACCAACTTCTTGGAGAGGTTGATTATTATAATGTACAAAGACAGTCTGTGCATGATAACCACACATTGGTTCTATGCCATGCAATAGCTTTGAATGCTTGGGACAGAATTGAAGAAGTCAGATAGAGAACTGAGTCATTTACTAAAATTATACAGGGCCCAAAAGAAACTAAATTGAATCTTTTTTTTTTTTTTTTACAAAGATTGACTTCAGCAATAAATAGAATAATATCAAATTCAGAAGCTAGACAATTAATAATTGGATCTCTGGATTTTGGAAATGCTAATTCACAAGGCAAAAGGGTAATTAGGCCTTTAAAGGCAAGATCAGCACTCATAGAGGAATAGATCTGAGATACAGTCAATATTGAATCTCACAACTATGATGATGCTTGGATAGGAGAGGTTGTTTCTAGAGGCTTGAAGAAAAATCAAAATGTCAGGTGTTTTAATTGTGGCAAACAAGGTCACCTAAAAAGGGATTGTAGGCAGGACATTCCTAGAAACAATGTTTTTTTTTTTCTCTTGAATAATCCAAACAGAATGCCCCTCCCTTCTGGAACATGCAGAAGGTGTGGCAAAGGCCAATATTGGACCAATGAATGTAGTAAATCAATGAGGGATGGACAAGGTAATTCTTTGCCACTGGGAAACACTTTGAGGGACCTCTTATAGGCTCCATGCCAAATTTGGTTCAGTTGTTCCCTGTCATCTTGGAGGAAACTATCAAGTTGGGAGCTTAGGCCCCAGCCCCTCACATTTATCCCAGCCCCCAGGCCTGGTCTGGACTCCAAATCCCAGCAGGCCAGGTCCTGACCCCTCCCTGGGGGTGGGGTCAGGATCACTCCCCAGGGTATTTAAGTGATCTCCTGAAAGAGAAACACACGGTCCCTTTTCCTTCCTCCTGGTGGTCACGTTTGCGACTTCCCGGTTCCCCCTCGGGGCCACCCGAGAGTGCAGAACTTCCATTAAACCTGGATATTTCTTAATTTGGCTTGTTTTGATTCAGCTTGATTGGGAATTTTGCGTTGGCAGGGAGCTTGTGTTAGGAAATATTCCTAACAGAAACTCCTTCCCAGAGCAATTGAAGAACCTAATGCCTATTGGAAAAAAACCATACTGCTCTGGATGATAGAACATCTATAGAAGATAAGAAGAAAATTTCAGAAGAAACTATAAAGCAAATATTTTGACAACCTTCTATAAATGATCAAAGACCAAAATTAAAAATATAAATAGCAATGAATTTGTGGGGATGTGATTTGTTACAACAATGGAATACACAGATTAACATTTCTCCAACCTCAGATGCAAACCATAAACTAATGTAAGTTTCTGGGAAAAATATTAAAAGGTATTATAAAGAACAGTCATTGACCATTCAGGCTGTACAAGAACAGGACACAATAGCTGCTGATCTTTCAAAGGTACCAATAGCCCTACCATTAAAATGGTTTACAGACAAACCTGTATGGGTTGAGCAAAGACCTCTAACATCAGAGATGTTACTGGACTTAGAACAGCTGGTACAGGAGCAGCTAAATGCTCAGGATATTGAAGAATCAACCAGTCCTTGGAATTCTCCTGTATTTGTTATTAAAAAGAAACCTGGAAAATGGAGAATGATAGCAGATCTAAGAGCTGTTAAGATGATTTGACCAATGGGCTCTCTATAGCCTGGAATTCCTTTGCCTTCTGTATTACCTAAAAGATGGCCTCTTATAGTTATTGATTTTAAAGACTGTTTCTTCATTACACCTTTAGAAGTGTAGGCCCATATTTCATACGAGATATTTGCAGCCAGGTTCTCTGGCTATGCTTAGTTTCCAAGGGCAGCTGCCATCTTGCCAGACCACCTGTAGCCACCTAACAAAAGACTCAGGATGGACTGCTCCTTCTCTTTGTTATTATGTAGATCGCCTGGGAAGAGGTGTAGATTCCAAGCTGGTGACTAAGTTGCAGGTGTTCTGTGTCTCCTGGAAAGAGAATATTAATGAGTTTCCACCTTTGTTTATGGGTGGGGGGGTGGGAAATAAAAGGTGTTTGAATAATAAACACAGGTAGATCTTCAGGAATGAATGAAGCCTGAGATGCCCTTCTCATATTGCTGTGTGAACTGTGTCTCATTATTTCCCATGCCTCTGTATCAGTCCAGTTAGGAAAAAGTAGTTTTTATGTTGGGGCTTCGGACCCCAACATAGAAGAAAAGGATAGAGAAAAATTTGCCTTCATGGTACCTGTTTTTAATAATTCTCAGCCTGTTAAGAGCTATCAATGGAAGGTTCTCCCACAGGGAATTTTGCATAACCTCACCCTGTGTCAATATTTTATATATCAGCTATTGGAAATGATATGTAATCAGTTTCCTTATCTATAGTTTATCATTATATGGATGATATTTTACGAGCTGGTTCAAATGTAGATGCCTTAGAGAAAATGTTTAAAGAAGTAAAGAAGATTTTGCTTTCTTGGGGATTACAAATTGCTCCTGGAAAAAAAAAAACTACAAAGAGGAGATTCTATTAATTACTGAGGATATAAAATAGGTTTACAAAAATTTTGACACCTCTTGGAGAGATCAGTTATAGACTCTTAATGACTTTCAAAGATTGCTGGGAGACAATGCTAATCTGTGGCTCACTGCTGGAATAACAAATCCAGAACTGAGTAATTCCTCCCAAACTTTAAAAGGTGACAAGGATTTAAATAGTCCCAGAGAATTACCAGCTGAAGCTGAGAGAGAATTGGCTTTGGTGGAAAATAAATTACAGGATGCACATGTGGATTGTTTGGATTCAGAGATTGATTGCATTCTGGTTAGTTTATCTCTATGCATTCCCTTACAGGGATTTTAATGCAGAGGGAAGATATTACCTTAGAATGGATATTTTTACCACATAAATCGAGAAAAGAAATTTAAAACTTGTGTGGAAAAGGCTTCTGAGTTGATTCTAAAAGGAAAATTGAGCCTTTGTCAATTGATAAGAATGGACCCAGCAGAAATTATAATACCTTTTATTAGTGAGGAAATGTACTCTTTGTGGGCAGAGCATGAACATTGGCAAAGAGCTTGTGGTATTTTTTTTGAGAGAGATTAACAACAATTATCCCAAAAGGAAGAAAATTCAATTTATAAAGAGAACTAACTAGATCCCTCCTCACATTGTACAGGGAATACTGATACCTGGAGCACCTACATTTTATACTGATGCAAATAAATCAAGAAAGGCATGTTACAAATCAGGAAATTTAAGTAAAGTGGCTCAAAGCCCTTATGATTCTGTTCAAAATCAGAATTATATGCTATTCTCAAGGTATTACTAGATTTTCCAGAAACTCTTAACATAGTTACTGATTCTCAATATGTAGAAAGAGTTGTTTTGCATATTGAAACTGCTGAATTTATAGCAGATGGTATAGAGTTGACTTCATTATTCAGTTCCAAAAAGTGATACAGAATAGGAATCATCCCACATATATAACACACATCTGATCCCATATAGGTCTGCCAGGCCCTCTAGCACAAAGAAGTGATGAAATTGATCGACTATTGATTGGAAATGTGCTGGAGGCCTCATAATTTCATAATAAACATGTTGTCAATAGCAATGGTTTGAAAAAAAGATTTTTCAATCACTTGGCAACAAGCCAAGGGAATTATAAGGAAATGTCCTACTTGTTCCTTAGACAACAAAACACCACTACCTGCAAGAAGTAACTCAAAGGGCACTCAAAGAAATAAAATTTGGCAGATGGATGGGTTCTATTTTTGTAGAATTTGGAAAATTAAAATATATACACCATATCATAGATATATAATCAGGATTTCAATGGGCAACTGCTTTGAGTTCTGAAAAATCTGATTCTGTAATCACACATTTGCTAGAAGTATACCTGCACAAATTAAGACTGACATTGCTCCAGCATATATCTTTAGCAAAATGAAATAGTTTTTT
>PVIU01026867.1:0-21336 GCA_004026605.1 Ondatra zibethicus | reverse complement strand
ATCTTAGCTCCCAGGACCTCCACCATTCCAACCCTCCTTCAAGGTGCTGACATCTGCTGGGCATGGGGACCAAGGCTGCCTGGCCACATCAATAAGACACCGTCAATCAAGCATGGTCTCAAGTTCCCCATTCACCCCAGACATCACCAGTTTATTTGGCATGTTTTCAAACGAAAAATAAACAAGAGTCATAAAGGGAAAAACAAAACAAAACAAAACAAACAAAAAAAAGATATTCATCAGTCTGACTACAGGGCAAGGCCAGTTCGGGCACCTGCTCTTCTATTGCTTAGGGTCTTCGCTGCAGCCATCCTTGCTGATTCGTGGGAATTTCTCTTGTGCCAGGTTTCTTTCTAGACACATAATGGCTAACGCAAAATGTCTTTTTCCTTGCGCTCATCTTTGTCCTTCGTCCATCTCAACTATCCCATTCCCTCAAGTTCTCCTCCCCCCCTTCTCTTCCCTTCCTTCCTCCCTACTCGCCCCACCCCCATTCTCCCTATTTTGTCAGGGGATCTTGTCTTTTTCCCCTTTCCAAGTGGATCTATGTATGTTTTTCTGAGTGTTCACCTTGTTACTTAGCTTTTCTAGGATCATGAACCATAGGCTCATAATCCTTTGCTTTACAGCTAGTATTCACTTGTGAATGTAAATTTCAAGATGTCATTGTTTTTTTACTACTGTGTAGTACTCTAATTTAGAAATGTGCCAAATTTTCTTTACCCATTCTTCAGTTGAGGGGCATCTAGGTTGTTTCCAGGTTATTCCTATTACAAATAATGCTGCTATGAACATAGATGAGCATATGTCCTTGTAGTGTGATTGAGCATCTCTTGGGTATATGCCCAAGAGTGGTATTGCTGGATCCTGAGGTAGGTTGATTCCCAATTTTCTGAGAAAGCTACATGCTGATTTTCAAAGCAGTTGTACAAGTTTGCATTCTCAACAGCAATGGAGGAGTGTTCCTCTTATTCCACATCCTCTCCAGCATAAGCTATTATTGGTGCATTTGATCTTAGCCATTCTGACTGGTGTAAGATGGTATCTCAGAGTTGTTTTGATTTGCATTTCCCTGGTGGCTAAGGTTGTTGAACATTTCCTTAAGTGACTTTCAGCAATTTGAGATTCCTATGTTGAGAATTCTCTGTTTAGTTCTGTACCCCATTTTTTAATTGGGTTATTTGGAATTTTGATGTCTCATTTCTTGAGTTCTTTATATATTTTGGAGATCAGTCCTCTGTCTGATATACGGTTGGTGAAAATATTTTCCCATTCAGTAGGCTGCCTTTTTGTCTTATTGACTGCTTTGCTTTAAAGAAGTGTCTCAATTTCAGGAGGTCCCATTTATTTATTGTTGCTCTCAGTGCCTGTGCTACCGGTGTTATATTTAGGAAGTGGTTTCTTATGCTCATGCATTGAAGGCTACTTCCCACTTTCTCTTTTATCAGGTTCAGTGTGGTTGAATTTATATTGAGGTCTTTAATCCATTTAGATTTGAGTTTTGTGCAGGGGGATAGCTATGGGTCTATTTTCATTCTTCTACATGTTGACATCCAGTTATGCCAGCACCATTTGTTGAAGATGCTTTCTTTTTTTTCATTGTATAATTTTGTTTCTTTGTCAAAAATCAGTTGTTTGTTGGTTTGTGGATTAATATCCGGGTCTTTGATTCAGTTTCATTGATCAACCTCTCTGTTTTCATGCCAATACCATGCTGTTTTCATTACTGAAGCTGTATAATAGAGTTTGATGTCAGTGACGGTGATGCCTCCAGAAGTTCCTTTATTGTAGAGAATTGTTTTGGCTATCCTGGGTTTTTTGTTTTTCCATATGAAGTTGATTATTGCTCTTTCAAGGTCGGTGAAGAATTTGTGTTGGGATCTTGATGGGGATTGCATTCAATCTACAGAATACTTTTGGTCAGATTGCCATTTTTATTACATTGATCCTACCTATCCAAGAGCATTGGAGATCTTTCCATTTTCTGATATCTCTTCAATTTCTTTCTTCAAAGACTTAAAGTTCTTGTTGAACAGGTCTTTCACTTCTTTGATTAGTGTTATCCCAAGATATTTTATGTTATTTGTGCCTATTGTGAAGGGTGGTGTTTCTATGATTTCTTTCTCGGCTTCTTTATCATTTGTATATAGGAGGGCTACTGATTATTTTTTTGAGTTGATCTTGTATCCTGCCACATTTCTGATGGTATGTATCAGCTGCAGAAGTTCCCTTGTAGAGTTTTTGGGGTCACTTATATATACTATCATATCATCTGCAAATAACGAAAGTTTGACTTCTCCTTTCCAATTTGAATCTACTTGATCTCCTTCTGTTGTCTTATTGCTCTAGCCAGAACTTCAAGAAATATGTCAAATAGATAAGGAGAGAGTAAACAGCCTTGTCTTGTTCTTGATTTTAGTGGGATTGCTTTGAGTTTCTCTCCTTTTATTTGATGTTAACTGTCAGCTTGCTGTATATTGTATTTATTAAATTTAGATATGTTCCTTGTATACCTGATATCTCCAAGACCTTTATCAAGAAAGGGTTTTGGATTTTGTTGAATGCTTTTTCAGCATCTAAGAAGATGATCATATGGGTTTTTCTTTAAGTTTATTTGGATGGCATTGATTGATTTTCATATGTTGAACCATCCCTGCATCTCTGGGATGAAGCTGACTTTTTCATGGTGGATGATGTTTTCTGATGTATTCATTTATTCTGTTTGCCAGTATTTTACTGAGTATTTTTGCAACTGTATTGATGAGTGGGACTAGTCTGTAATTCTCTTTCTTGGTTGAGTCTTTGTGTGGTTTTGGTATCAGGGTCACTGTAGGCTCATAAAAAGTGTTTGGCAGTGTTCCTTCTGTTTCTATTATGTGGAACATTTTGAGGAGTATAGGTATTAGCTCTTCTTTGAAGTTCTGGTAGAATTCTGCACTGGAACCACCTGGCGCTGGGCTTTTTTGTTGTTCTTGTTGTTGAGAGGCTTTTGATGACAGCTTCTATTTCCTTGCAGGATATAGGTCATTTAAATTGTTCACCTGGTCTTTATTTAATTTTGGTATATGGTACCTATCTAAAATATTGTCCATTTCTTTCACATTTTCCAATTTTGTGGAGTACAGGGTTTTTTTGTATGACCTAATGATTCTCTGGATTTCCTCTGTATCTTTTGTTTTGTCCCTCTTTTCATTTCTGACTTCATTAATTTGCATATTTTCTATGCCTTTTGATTAGTTTGGATAAGGGTTTGTCTATCTTGTTGATTTTCTCTTTGTTTCTATTTTATTGATTTCAACCCTCAATTTGATTATTTTATGTCTTCTACTCCTCCTGGATAAGTCTGCTTCTTTTTGTTCTAGAGTTTTCAGGTGTGCTGTTAAGTCACTAGTGTAAACTTCTGAAGAGTCCAAGAAAAAGAAAATAAAAATGTAGATTCCAGAAATAAGAATGTAGAAATAAAGAAATATAAAATTATAAGTCTAGGAGAATGAGAACAGACTGACAGCAGGTTTCTCAGCAGATCAATGATCAATCATTCACAGTGAGATATTTTCTCCACACTGAGGTTGTAGGGGTGATAGGCAGTTTGGAGGCAGGGTGGGATTTGTAGCTTGCAGGATCTGATGGATGGGATTGGGTATTGGAGCAGCCTACTTGTAGGAAACTCTCCTGATGGCTAGCTAGAGAAGCCAGGCAAGTGGGGGAAGTGCCTGGAATTTTGACTCAGTATAGGCGGCCTAGAGAGTGGGTTGTCCTACCTGGTGGCTGGGCCCAGGGTTTTGCACCATTATAGAGGGCTTAGAGAGTGGGGTGTGCTGCCAAGTGGCTGATCACTCACTTCTTGGTCCTCTCTGTGTAGTGGCAGGCTGTGTTTCAGAGTTCCACTAAGGTTGCAGGGGGATAGGAGGGTTTGGGAATGAGGTTAGAGTTGCAGCTTGCAGGGTCCTATGGTTGGGAAGGAGATAATCAAAATGCCATCTTAATCAAAGTCTATATGTGTGTTTACACATCAATGAGCAAAATTACAACCAATATAGATGTGAAGTTATACAAAATCCATTCAGACTGGATTTTATACAATCATCAATTGTATTTATTCATCACTCATAAATTTTCACAAAAATACATTTTCACGTTCCTGCTTTATCTAGAGACCATTTCTGACACAATATGTGTTCACTAGGATAACCCAAGCCAGAAGAGAATTTATGTTTTCCCCTGACCACAAAGTATTCCATTCCCATGCCATCCCATTGACAATATTCTCATGAGGACCAGGTGCACGCAGTCTCTAGGAAGGCTGTGTACTTATTCACAGTGGCATGCTGGTGGAGTTTGATTAAGCAACACTGCATCATGGAGGATTAATGGGGAAATGTGTCTCACATCATTTGTTTAGTTTTATAGTGTAAGCAGCTCACTTCACTATGAATGATTTTAAGCTACCACACTGAAATTTACCAAAAGAGGAATTAGAAAGAAATTTGTTCAATCAGTCCTAGCAATTGAACACTCCCTAATCCTGCACACCACTAGGTGTCACAGGACAGTTCTGTGAACCATATGCCCCAAGGCAGAAGACAGAGCCTCATGAGACAGGAGTTTATAGACACAAGCAGTGATTGTCCTTTTTCTCTTATCATGATCCACTAGCTTTAAGTTTCAAACATTGTCCCTTGGTAGAGAAGACTGTATAAAACCATTTGATTAGCCTACATTATGTTAATTTTAAATGTTTCTAAAAAAGCTCAAAATTAAAGGTTATATTAGTGACTTGGGGTTACATAAACTAAAGCTACAAAAGGCCATAGTGTACTAGTAGAATACTTATTAAATAAAGAAACTTATGGAAGTGAGTGAATCGAGAAGGGATGTACCCTTCCTTTCTGTTGCTGACATTAATGAGATTTTAGAATCTTTGTATATTTTAATAACTACTTTCTAATTTGTTATAATTTTTCTATAGCAGTATTAAATGTGCTTAAAGTAAGACTTAAATTTTATTTGCATCTTCTATAAAATCTAATTTTAAACCTTACTTCACTCATTAAAACATGGCAATAATCTCATCTTGAAGCATTCAGCAGCCTAAAATTATTGAACAAAAGCTTTTAAGAAAAAGACACTAACTTTACAAAACCATTGCAGGAATAGAGTAAATTTCAAAATCCACAGTTGATTTATACTATTTAGTTTCAAAAAATCATAATTTAAAATGCATCAACACGTTAAAGTATTTTATGAGAGTGCCTCTGTTGATTTGAAAACTTGTGTGTACAAACAAAATGCACCAAAACTGAGATAAGTTCATATATTTAATGTGAAAACAAATGTTACACTTGAAATGAATGACAAATGTAACAGTTAGAATGGCCAAGTTAAGGACACCAAGAAAGGCAAACATGAGATCTATGACTGAACATGAGATAGCCAAATTGAACCGATGAGAGGAAGAACAGAAAAAGTTATGGTAACAGTTTTTAAGACAGCTTCCACCTATTTAGAAAAGGAGATAACCTCAGACCACCTGATAGGCAAGGAGACAGATATGAAGTCAAGATGGAAAAGTGCAGTTGCTTCCTGGTGGTAGGGTCTTTTACAGTCAGAGTGCATCTTTGTGGTTAAACATCCTTACGTCTTCAGTCAAGTTGTTTCCACTGTATCGGAAATTAAGGTAGAGGGACCTTAATTTATCCACAATGAGCACTAAAACAGGAACAGAATCCTTAAGATCTACTGTCATCTCATCATTTGCATTGTGCTTTCGGAACCCCAAACCTTATGTAGAAAGCGTGATAAGAAATTCCCTAAAGGATACAGCCCATAATAATTTGGCATAGAAAATGCCAAATTTTCTTTACTTTAGTCATCACTATGCCATCAATAATTATTCACTATCACTTCCTCAATGCAACACAAACTTCATTATGTTTCTCTGCACCTTGGAACATCCACTGAAATCATTCTTTGGAGTATTTGTTTTGCTATGCTTGGCTTCTGCTGCTTTGCTGGAAAATATTCCCAAGTTGTCTGTCTCCTGGCTAAATCCATTCATCTTGGAAGATAAGAACCAAGAGATATCTGCAACATCTGCCACAATCTCATAGATGTAAATTTGACAAAACATTTAGGGTTTTATAAATACTGAAAACTTGATTTTGGCACATCTTATTATTTAAAATATATTTTGAAGAAAGGGCTATTGGCTGGGGTAAAAAGACAGTACTTGTTAAGATATTTATTTTGAAATACTATAAATGCAAATATGAAAATGTTTGGAATTATAGCTTCCTTTTAGCAGAATGCTCCTTGAGCTACTACAGACCTCTATATTTATAAAAAGTACTTCCTCGTTTAAATATATTATGCTTCATAGACAATTTGAAGACATGACTACAGGGCTTTTAACTAAGTAATTAAAAATACTATGGTGATTAAAATATATCTTCAGAAATATGATGGTGCTTTGTATTAGAGGCAGACATTGATTCTAGTGTGCAGCCAACATGGTTTAAAACTCTTCTCCATATTTTCCTGATCAGGCAATCAATAAAATTATTTTTATTATTGACCCTTAGTATTTATGTTTTATGAATATTTTGTAGATGTAGATTTTTTGTAGATGGAGTTTCACTATACAGCCCCGAATAGAATCAAACTCATTATCTTACAGTCTGCAGGCCTTGAATGCTGGGATCGCAGGCATGTACCATCTCATCCAGCTCTATGATATATATACCATGTGATATATATATATATAATATATATATGATAAATATATATGCAACATTTTAGGAGGACTATTTTTCACAAAGGATACATATGAAGGGTCAAATAATATCACCAATCAGTTTGTTGATCCATAAAAAGATATTTCAAAACGTGAGTCAATTTTAAGCATCTTTACAACACTTTTCCCTGTCAAAATTATCTTATTTGTAGACCCATTGTTCTTTACTGTTACTCTAGGACATATTAACTTCTGCTGTAATGCAATGCAGAATGTTTTTCCCTCCCTCTATAACTGACTTTAAAAGCGTTCTCCACTTACTGAAAGTTGCTTTCCTGCTCAGATTCCCAGGATAGTAACCTCACACCTTCAGATCACCTAGCACTAGACAATCAGACAAACCAGAACTCAGAAAGTGGTAGCGTTAATTGCTGACTTCAGGTAATATCTCTCTATTACTTATTATCTTTGCAAGAGTATGCCAGGTATTAGTTTCAAAGAGGAAGAAGAAAATGAGTGAATTGTGTAAGCTACCACCTTACACAAAACACTACTGAACCCTAGCCATAGTATCTTCTTTTTCCATGATTGGTTCTCTTGATCTATGTCAGTAAATTTTCCATCTACTCTCTTGAATTTCTCAGCAGTTGTCTGGTGAGAAATGCTATCTCCAACCGGTTGTCTTTATGTCGCTTTCTTTCAGTTAGACTTATTTGTATGTTTTATACATTAAAATCGAAACTATGTAGGTCTACTATAGAGAGTGAGTTACACTGTCCCAAGAAAATGTCAGAGCTAATGTGAATAAACAAAAGTGGTGGTCACAAGGCAGTGCCTTGTTGACTTAAAGATAGAGATGTCAGTAGCCTTTATTAAAACACAGGCATATAAACAAATTAGTAATAAAACTCTGTAGAAGAAATGTATTTTGACTTTATGAAATCTATAACAAAATCCATTGGCAGCACTCTGTTTATATTCTTCTATTGGAGATCTTGCTTTGTGATATTAGCACACATGCTATCTTCCTCACTGGGCTCTAACCTTTAAAAATCAGCACGTTCTTTCAATCTGCATATCGTCAGGTGACTGTCTCGGCACAAAATAGGCACTCACTGAGTAATTGCCAAATGAAAGGAATCGTGAATTTAATCATGTCTACAAATGTTTGCATCACAAATATGGCATATGCTTGAAAATATAAAATATGCTCGGGCGGTGGTGGCACATGCCTTTAATCCCAGCACTCGGGAGGCAGAGACAGGTGGATCTCTGTGAGTTCGAGGCCAGCTGGTCTACAAGAGCTAGTTACAGGACTTGTTCCAAAGCAAGCCAAAGAAACCCTGTCTAGAAAATCCAAAAAAAAAAGAAAAAGAAAAAAAATTGATTACTTTCAATGTTTATGTGGTCTGTTGCTAGTCATCAGGCATGGCAAAAACTCCCTGTCTCAATAGGATCATTTCAGTGCTGGGAAACAGTGTTCACACTACTTATGCTTATTTTATGAACAAATTAATAATAAAACAATGTAGAAGAAATGTATTTTGATCCCATAAGATTCAAACATTGTCTTTAGATTTTTTTCTTCATATCTAATAATCCTTGGATAAGTTTCAATATGACATAAAAAGTAAAATGTGGCAGAAAGGAAAATAATCATTTTCCATAATTGTACTGTGCTTTAAAAAGCATTCACTTTAGTTCAGTGCCCCTCAATTAACAGATAATTTTATCTTGGAAACCTTAATTTTTTTAAGTTCACAGGACTGGTTAATAGTGATGTCATAAATAAAACAAAACAAGATTTCTATACTTTATTTTTTCCTATGCTAATCTAAATTTCTCAAAAGTAAAAAAAAAACACAATCAGAAATAAAAAGTAATTGAGCAGAAATAGGTTTAAAGGGCATCTAAAGAGACTGATTACTTCATTATAGATTTAAAATCTTTTAGTTATTATAATGCCAAATGGCTCATAACAACTTGAACGAAGACTGACAACTTCCTCCTTCTACTATGACTTTGAACATTTGTGGTTTTCATACAATAAGTTTTGGGAATGTGTTCCTTGTGGGAGGTCAAGCTAGGCAAAGTGAGTAGGGCTGTGACATGGTGACTATGTAGACTCACCAAGGTCACATCCTATCATGGAGTGTGCATATGAACAACAGTCGGCAACTAGGAAAGAGGGTTACTATTTCCACTTTCCCATCAATCAACACATACAGACTAAGCTGACTATAATTGGAGAGGGAGAGTTCTAAGGGTCTAAAGCTGGAGAAAGAAGAGTTTGTGTTTGAAAGGCAATCTGAGCAGGCATCATAGTGTAGCCTACTGTCAATTTCTGACTCATTAAGATAAAAGATTGTCCAGTCATCACCCAGACACACAGAAAGCAAGATGAAAATGCCTCAATAATAAAGGTACCAGTCCATGTGGTTAACACAGACAAGAATTATGGGTTAATGCAAGATCAAAGTGTTAGTTAATAAGAAGCCTGAGCTACCAGGCCAAACGGTTTATAATTAATGTAGGCCTCTGGGGGTTTCTTTGTTTGTTTTTTTTTTTGTTTGTTTGTTTTTTGTCTTTCTTTTTTTCCATAATCTTTTATTTTTTTCCATTCAAAACAAATTTACATTTCCTCCCCTTCTCCCAGTCCCTCCTGCTCCCCCCATCCCTCCTCCCTCCCCCTGCTTCCTTAAAAGAGGGCATGGTGCCCTGCCCTGTGGGAAGTCGAAGGCCCTCCCCCATCCATCC
This sequence comes from Ondatra zibethicus, assembly GCA_004026605.1. Classification (NCBI taxonomy): domain Eukaryota; kingdom Metazoa; phylum Chordata; class Mammalia; order Rodentia; family Cricetidae; genus Ondatra; species Ondatra zibethicus. Next base: position 11,846 of record PVIU01026867.1, on the reverse strand, counting down.
TGGCCTAGGAAGGTGTGCATCCAAATAGACTAGGTTCCCAAAAAGATAATACATGCAGAAGAGATAGGTCCTAGTGTCATTGTTGATGGCTTCTCAGTCTGCCCCCATTGGCAGCCACATTCAGAGAGTCCGGTTTAATCATATGCTCGTTTAGTCCCAGTTTAGCTGGATTTGGTGAGCTCCCATTAGTTCAGGCACACTGTCTCAGTGGGTGGACCAGCCCCTCATGGTCCTAACTTCCTTGCTCATCTTCTCCCACCTTCTGCTCTTCGACTGGACCTTGGAAGCTCAGTCCATTGCTCTGATGTGAATGTGGGTCTCTGTCTCTATCTCCATCCATCGGACAAAATTTCTATGGTGGTGATCAAGATATTCATCAATGTGACTATGGGACAAGGCTAGTTCCGGCACCCTCTCCTCTGCTGCCCAAGTACCTAGGTGGGGACATCCCTGTCTTGCCAGTCCTAAAATGACTCCCTTAATGTAGATATCTTATTCCCTTCTCTAATATCCACCTTTCCTCCATCTCCACCCTCCCACTCCCCCAAGCTCTCCCCAGTCCTTCCCTTCTCTGTTCTCCTTTCCCCTCTCCCCTTTCCCTACCCCCTTACCCCCACCTCTATCACCACCCCTGTGCTTCCAAACTTTTGCCTGGTGATCTTGTTTGCTTCCAATTTCCAGGAGGATCTATATATGTTTTGCTTTGGGTTCACCTTGCTATTTGGCTTCTCTGGGCTTGTGAGCTATAAGCTTAGTGTCCTTTGTTTTATGGCTAGGGTCCACTAATGAGTGAGTGCATACCATAATCGTCTTTTGGGGTTTGGGTTACCTCACTCAGGATACCGTTTTCTATTTCCATCCATTTGCATACAAAATTCAAAATGTCATTGTTTTTTACCGCCGAGTAGTATTCTAATGTGTATATATTCCACACTTCTTCCATTCTTCCATTGAGGGGCACCTAGGTTGTTTCCAGGTAGTCCAGTCATACTACAAAAGCATTTGTGCAACTATGTTCATAGCAGCATTATTTGTAATAGCCTCTGGGTGTTTCTTTGGCACTGAATGGTCATGGAACCAGGTGGGACAGAAACCTCTATGAACAAATGGCACCAACATACACCACTACATCCACACAACGCCTTAGAGAGCTGGGGAAGGAATTATAGACATAAAAGAACAGAGTTAAGCACAGCTTCTTCGAGAAGCATTTTCTCTAGTGGATTCTGTTTGTTAGAGGCAAGTGAATCTCATTTAAGAGAGGCTTCCTGACTCAGCTTTAGCTGCAAAAACCTTACAGTTCTTTTAACAGGCCCTACCACCAAACACTTAAATGATATTCATGAATAGCTAAGAGCATGATTCTTGGTGGTGGCAGGGATCTTGAAACTCAATAGAGGTGTGGCATTAAACATGGCTCCCACCAGGACCTCCGCCATGAAGCTAGACTCTCAGAAAGTTAAGAAATGGGGTGGATCCAGCCATCAGAGCTATGGTTTTAAACCTAGCCATATTGCTTAGCAAATTAAAGATTCATGTGGTCAGAAAAAGAAAGATATACAGTAAAGGTAGCTTCAGACAAAAAAAAAAGCCTCTAAATTGTTTATGGCATGTTTAAAAATATATGCAGGCTTGGGAGAGAAAAGAAAAAGGATAAAGTCCTTAAAAGAGAAAGAGAGAGTAGTTGGATATGGTGGCACACACCTTTAATCCCAGCACTTGGGAGGCAGAGGCAGGTGGATCTCTGTGACTTCAAGGACAGCCTGGTCTATAGAGTTAGTTCCAGTATAACCAAAGATACACAGAGAAATCCTGTCTCAAAACAAAACAAAACAAAACTTAAAAATAAAAATAAAAGAGTTTAAAACAAAGCCACATAAAGATGGAAAAATACAGAGAATACTGTATGTTATTGTATTGTTTTTGAATTGTTTGATGGCTGAAGAATGAACAACAGCTGCTAAAAGACATTTGATTATAAATGCTGCTAGATTAATCCAACATACATATTTTGAAAATGCCTTGACTTTAAAATTTAAGTTTTATTTTTTAAATAATTTAAATTTATGTTACTTTGGAGAAGAGGTTTTACTTTTGTTTCCATGGGAAATGAGAGGCTGTGGATTCATTCTGGGTTAAGAAAAATCAGGTTTAATCAAGAAAGACCCCTTGAAAAATCTCTGGTAGGTGTGGATGACACAGATGATCCCAGATTTCAGAGGACCTATGTTGGAGTTTCCTCTGCGTTCTACATACAGAACAGCCTTAAAGCTTTCTGTGATCAAGCCTCACAGAATATTCCAGTCAAGACTTAACCATAATTATACATTTTCTTTAGGTTCCCCATAAGATTATCTGTCCCCAAATCCAAGGAAGTAGCCTCGAAAACTATGTTGACATTCCCAAAAAAATGTGTTATGGATGTTTTTCTTTGTTTAGAGTATTGGTCACAAGTTGTTGGATCATGGTCAGATAAAAAGCTAGTCAAATGAGATCAGATTCAGAGTTCTTGTTCTGAAACAAGGGGGGGGGGGAGTACTGTGAGACAATGGTCTTGAACCCTGTAAAGATTTTTCACTTCTATTAGCTTAATAAAATACTGATTGGCCAGTAGCCAGGCAGGAAAAATGTGGTGATGTTATTCTATTATTCATTTCTGCTGACAAAACTACCTTATTGGTAACATAAATCTCCATTCCTTTCCTGAATTCCTAATCCCTTTTTTTGCCTATTAATTACTGGCTGATGCAGCTGCTTATTCCATTTCTTCTCAAAATTGGGTAAGAAATACTCAAAATAATCTATGTATCATCTGGATATGAAACACATCCTCACTTCTGTGCCCTCTGGATAGCTCCTGCCCTAGTTATTTTCTTTCTTCATTCTTTTCTTCCTCCCTTGCTCCTTCCCCATCTCTTTCTTTCTTTTCTTTTTATGTATACCAATGTTCACACAAGGATAAAAATTCTCTCTATGCTTATTTGTCTCTTAAAAAATTCAGCTTTAATTTTTGTCATTTTAGAAACAAGGTCAAAAGTTGAAAGATAAAGAAAACAAAATAATAATATATAGGACAATTCCTATCAATATTGATTCTTGAATATATAATTTTGTTTACCTTTGATAGGACCAATGACCAGTGGCCATATCCTCACAGTCACTCTTTGACCCAAAATAAGACTAAAGGGAATTCTGATTTGAAAAAGCAAGAAATCCATAATACATCATATAGTACACATTGAATAAGATCCTATAAAAAAGACATACTTATATACCTGTATTTTGTCAATAAAAGACAAGATGAATTGTTTTTACTTTTGAGTACACAGGATCAAGTAGAGTCACTTCTCCAGCAAGCTACTTCTCCTTTTTAAGGGAAGGTGATTTGTTAAGTGCTCAACATTGTGTTAGAGGCTCATTAGATTATGTGTTGATCAGGAGCTATAGATAGATTCATTGCTGATTGAATATTAATATAACTGAACCCACTTTTAAGCATCTCTTCCACTATTCTGCTTATGTTGCCATCCGTGAAAACTATGCAACTGATACCAAAATTTAAATTGTGCCAGCCAGACTCCACATCCTGTATTATTCCTTGTTTAATGTTTTTACTATAACCAAGCAGTATTCCCAGTATTAAAGGTCTAGTGTAACATATCTCTTCCCCAGAAATATATGCTTTCCAATCCTTTATAAAGTTTTCCTCTTTTTAAAGCAGTGGTCATATTTTCTATCCATTCATTGACTTCCAGAAGCATATCTACCCCTCCATGTTATAATCATTAAGATGATTTCACACAACTTATCTTCAGGCTGATGCTTGTATTAGTTTGTGTCAGATTACATTTGTTTATGGCTGACACAACAAACCAAGCTACCAGTGATGTAAGTTTAACCTTCTCCTCCTTCATTAGCAATTCAGAACACATTCTTCATACACAGCAGGTGCATGCTAAGTGCTAAGTGAGATGTGCCAATGTATCAGTGGTGGATGACATGGAATCTGGGCCACCTGCTCGTGTTGCTTATTTGTGCCCTCTGGCCCTATTCATGACTGATGCTGGCATGATTAATTGCTGCTAGTCCTGGTCAACCTATGAATAGGTGAGTTTTGCAGAATGCTGCTCTGTGTGGTTACTGGATAACCATTTAGTTATTCTGTCATTATCCAGACCCCTAGCATGTCATAGCTTTTATTTAATAGGGCATCATTTTTTTTTTGCTACAGATGGCATACACTTCTTCCAGAACACTAAAGATCCACATTATAATTAGCATTTAGGTCATGACATAATTCTGCAAGGTGATTTTATCTACCACAGGTACATCTAACACTATAGAATCTGTTATGCTGTTCAGGCAAGGTATCATTTTGGTAGAGTTATTTTCATCACAAACAAAACTTTGTGAAAGTCCCTTTCCCTTATGTTCAAATGAATCCAAAGCTAATGACTTCCCATTTTATTTATCACTTTAATCTTTATATATTTATTTGGTAGTGAGAGATAAATGGCATGCTAAATTTTAATTTATTTTGTATATACTATTATAATTAATATAATAATACTAGTATATATGCCAGATGACTGGATTACTAGAAACTTCACTGAGATAGTTATTCTCCTCTATATAAAGTTTATTTCTCAACCTTTGAGCTACTCATATATTAAAAAAACCCAGCAATATATAGCTTTTATTTCATGTAGTCCAGGTAATACCATACTATGGAGATAGAGCAATGTGCCCTTTCATGAACTGATAAAATTTAAAATTGTTGAAACAATGTTCTAAAATAGGACCTGAGAATAAAATAATCCTGAAATATACTAGTAAATGGATATATGTATCTATTTCATGAGAATATTAATCATATCTGACTCTCCTCATAATGGATTCAAAATAATATGTTTATTACAATTGTGTCTGCTAAAGTTCAAGCTGACTATTATAAAGTTAAAGCAAGCTCCTGAGACCATGTAATACAAGGAGTGGTCTAGAATGGTAGTAAGATATTTGTATTAGACACAAAATATAAGGACACACACACATTAATCTACATAATTACTGTAATGTAATGTTTTAAGTTACATTATTGCAAAAGTTCCATAATGAACAAAATAGCAATGTTAAAGTGATAGTCTTTATTACTGATGTTTCCTTCTAATATAACTTCCATTTAGGCTCAGCTACACAATGTGTTTTTTATTCCTATCTCTTTCCCTCTCTCTCCAGCTCCCACACTCCTACCTTCACTCCCTCATTTATTCCCCTAGGGGTTGGAATATATATCCCAACCAATTATAGGAGTTATGCTAAATTATATTTATATGTAACATATATAAATAAATGTATATAAGTATATATAATAAGTATATTTATTTATATATGTTATATATATATATAATTTAGCATAGCTCCTATAATTTGGACTTCCTGTTCCTACTCTAATAGTTTCTACTAAAATGCAGACTAGAAACAACCACCAGCACCTTCCCACATCTGAAATAAGCATCAGGTACATGGTTTAAGGGATAAATGAGTCACATGTAATAACAAGAATGGACAACAGTAAAGGGACAGAATCCACTGAAATGCAGAAATAATGAAGCTGAGGTTTGGGAAAGAAACATCATGTTAGATAACAAAGACAGAAAGGACAAGAATCCAACCAGCAAAGCTTGAAGCAAAGGCAAACTCCAAAAACCGCATAATCTATTATTCTGTAAAAGGAATTTAAATCATAGATTTGTAACTTAGAAAGCAAGGAGTCACACTTCCAGGCTTGTTCTCTTACTGTAGAGGGCAACCACCTTAAGAAGTATCTTACAGGAAAACTTTTTGCCATAGGATGCAGAAGTTCCACAGGTCTGTATCTCCAATCTCCAAATAGCTTTGTCTCTCCACTGGCTGGGAGAGTGACCAATGCCAGAATCAGTGTAAACTCAAAAATATATGACACATACAACCAGGCAGTAGACATAAGTTTGTCATGAGAAATACGGGCTGCACCGCTCAGGGAGAGAGAAGTGATTGTTTGGGGTAAGTGTGACTGACATCTAGCAAGAATAGCAAGGCCATCTATGTGTAAACATGGGTGTAGGCAGAGACTAACACAGTCAAAAAGCATGCACAATCACTAGCTGCTTCTGCCACACCTCACTAGCACATGTTACTCTGTTACGACTGTGTTCTACATCCTGGAAGACCCTGCTGGCATGTTTTCTATGTCCATGTACACCCTGATAGAACACCTCTACTATGAGGTAGCCTCCAAACACGAGTTCTCAATTTTAGCTGACAGCAGCAGATAGAAATCAATTCCTCTGTTTGCTGTATTGTAAGGCCAACATATAGAGAAATCTTACATAAATTTAGTCTAACAGATTGACAGGATCCCTGTACACTGACTAGATCGAGGCCCTGTCTTCCAAGCAGCCCTTTTCAATATCATCTGTTTAGGCCTTAGATATAAAAAAAAAATGACCTTTTAATCTCAACGTAAACATGAAGAAAAGTGTAAAATGAAAAATCTGGTTGAGGGAGCTTCACTACTCTCTCTCCATCTCTTCAGTCACACAAAAATACTAACTGGTCTTATAAGCAGGGCTTGTTTTGTTTTGTTAGTTACCTGTGTTATTTTTTTCTCCTTCACTATTATTAATTTTATCTTCTTTCCATGCATTTCTTAACAACCTTTCATATCTTGTTTGTGTGTGTGCATTACATTATCCTTGACCATCCACATTATTAATATTTAAAACTAATAGTTTATAAATTTTTAAGTTTCAAATTTATATTCTAATTATCATAGATCATTTTTAATACTCATTGGTTGTGGGGATTTTTGTCTTTCATTTTAGTGTGTAATTAAATATTAGGCTGCTTTTTGCTTTTTGTTGCCTCAGTTTGCTTTCTTTCCTCTGTGTGGTAGGCAGTATTGAGGCCTGAATATAAGGCTTCTGACCAGCAAACCACCATTATAACTAAAAAAAAGACTAATCCCAACAAATGTGCAAATGGCAATGTAAGAATATCAGAATTGTGAAAACCAGTACAATATGAGTCTTTTAAAAGAAAGATTGAACAACTGAACCAAACCATCAAAAATCATGAAATACCAAGCAAAGAATTCAAGTCTAATTTTAAAAAGAATTACTCAAGTAGGACAACTAAGTAAATGAGTAAAAATAAATAAAATAAATTCAATATTTGCATGAAATTTATTAATTTTATAGGGATTTTATAAAACAGAACGGAAAACTTCAGGAAAAAAAGAAAAGAAAAAAATAAGTCACTAAAATAATCCAGCAGCAAATGTTATTAGGCTAATTAAAATAGAAGAACACCACGACTAAAGACAAACTAAAAGAGCAAATAATCCAACCATTGAGGGAGAAATGAACTCTTCAAATGGAGACATAAAAATAGCCAAAAAATACATCCAGACACTGTTCTACAGTTTAGTTATAAATTAATGTGAATCAAAACTGGGATTCTCTGTTGACCCATGCAGAATATTCATCCTCATGGAAGAGACAAAAATTTGAGATCTTAGGGATGGGAAGGTACCTTATGCATTGAAGATAGCAGTGTAAACTAGTCCAGCCACTACAGAAGCTACATAACAGAAGAATGAGAAAAGATTGTAAGAGTCAGAGGGGATGGAAAATACCAGAAGAACATGGCCCACTGAATCAATTAAGTGGGACTCACTTGGACTCTTAGAGACTGTATCACCAAGTATGGGGCATACATGCTTCTGTACCAGGTTCTCTGTTTATATTCTATGTCTATTAGCTTGGTGGTTTTTGGAACTCCTAACAATGGGAGAGGGTCTGTCTTTGACTCTTTTGCCTGCTTTTAAGACCCTTTTCCTCCTGTTGGGTTCCCTTGTCTAGCCTCAGTGTGAGGGCTTTTGCCTTGCTTTATTGTATCTTGTTTTGTCATGTTTGGAGGCATGCTCTTTTCTGAAGGAAAACAGAGGAGGAGTGGATCTGGGGGAGGAGGAGGCGTGGGTGAAGCTGGGAGGAGTGAAGAGAGAGGAAAGTGTCATCTGGATTTATTAAATGAGAGAAGCATATACTTTCAACTAAAGAAAATAATATTATTAAAAATTTGGAATATTATGTTATAGCTATACCACTGCTTTGTTCATATCCAGAAGACTCTAAAAGAGCTTAACACAGAGATATATGCATGACTATGTCACAATTCACAAAAGTCAACTCATGAAACCAGCCTAACATCAAGACATAACTAATATAGCTGTGACATATATGATGGAATTTTATTCATCCATAAAGAACAAAATTATGTGATTATCAATATAAAGTGGCGATCATCACCTTTAGTGAAATGATTCAAATTCATAAAAATAGATATTTCATGCTTTCTCTTATATGTGGCATTTAGAAGATTTTGAACACAATTGAAAGGAGACTATCAGTGATATGGAATGAGAAAGAAGGAGGAAGTGGTGAGATGATCAGCATATAATATATGCACATACATTTATATTTATAAATATATCTAAATTTATTTTAAATAAATAAAATACTATTTATAATTATAAAAAGTTTATCATTAAGCCCACTATTTTAGACAATTAATATAAAACAATAAAAAGTCATATTTTCAATAATTCAAAATTCACATTTTCATATTATATATATTTGATACTTGCATAAACAAGTATTTCAGAAGAACTCTGAAATCTAGATAGCATTTCTGATAAGACTATTCAGACAAGGCTTGACTGAGTTTGAAGTGCTAAGTACTTTACTTTCATCCTCCAGATGTTTGCTGATTATTTCCTGTTAAAAAAAAATCCAGTGTATTAAGTAGGAGACATATAGGAACTCTATCAGGTAGTTCTGGATTGTGTAAGAAAGAAGGCTTAGCAAGGCAAAGGGAGCAAGCCAGGAAGCAGCACTCCTCCAATGACCTCTGCATCAGCTCCTGCTCAACATTGCTGCCCTGTTTTAGTTCCTGTCCTGACTTCATTTGATGATGGACTGTGATGTGGGAGAGTAAGACAAATGAACCCTTTTTTTCCCACTTGGTTTCATCATGGTGTTTCATAATAGTAATAGTAACCTTGACTAAGACAACTCTTTAACTTCCTTATTCTGGATCATCCTTCTGTCTTTTGACTTTAATAAATTGAGTAACTGTATATCAATTCCCTGGCTGTCTTACTTTGTGTAGCCATATTCTATCAAACTTATACATATTTCTAGATATATTAGTGCCTTCTGACTATTACACTGACCTCCCCTTAAATTCTCTTAGATTCTATTGTTTCAGGATTGTATGTTTCTCATTTTATCAGAGGTGCTTCAGGACCCCAGATATCAGTGTTATCTCTGCTTCTTTCCAGCTATGAATTGTGGCCACAACTGTTTTCCAAGGGTGTCTTTCTCACATTACCTTTTGCAAACAAACCTATCCCTGTCCTTACAAAACATAGTCTGTTTCTATGAGTTCAAGCTTCATGTGGTTAATCTGCTTCTGCTGGCTGAACTCTTAGTATTTTAGTTTTGACTTTCATGTTGTATTCAATGGAAGTCAGCACTTCCTCTCATCTTCTAAGCTTACCTACTGGCATGCAGCATTATTCTCTGCCAGTGCATTACTTATATTCCAGTGGAGTGCTGGCCATTGGCCCAGCCTCTCAAGATCCATTTCTATCCACTCAAGGTCCCTCCCTGTCCACATTTGTTGGCTTAGTCCAGTAGATCCTTCAGTACACATTCTATTTTATAACAAGCAAAACATACATCTGACTGAATTGCAGCAAAAATTTTATTCAAATATGAACTAGTCAATCTCATAGAAGGAGAGTATAAAATTTGGACAGGCAAATATTTTAAAATGAAGTTTGCTAGAACTAGTGTTTATAACTTTAGAAGCTGGAGAAGGGCCTCTTGAAGGGAGTGACACATTACATAATTCCCTCTAATCTTGGTGGGACCATTATTAAATGAATAAGTTACTATAATTTGTTATGCAAATGCTATATATCTATCTTGAGGTTCTGGTTTTGTTTAAAAAGTACTGTGTATCTTATGTGACTTTTGGAGAGCATAGTAAAATAAATTAAAAGGTTAGATTTTTAATTTGTATTGTAACTCCTCTATGTTATACAAAAATACTAATGTTCTTCACTATAGTAATAATATTCTTAATGTAATGTCTTCCTGCCTTGATGAGTAATTTACCAAAGGACAGAAGTAATTCTTTATATATTATTCAGGAAATGAGTATAGAAATCATAATGTCTTTTATTAATCAGTTGCTGAATAAATTGCCAAACATATAAACATTTTAACTGGAAAGGCTCACTCTTTAAGATATTAAAATATATTTGTACAAAGTATAATTAAGTTTTTAAGAGCATAATAGGTAGATTTTCCCCTAATATCTTCTTTTCTATGAAAACTGTTTTCTAGGATTAATAGCTGTAGCCCTTAGGTCTTTTGAGAGAAATTCAAGGCCTGAGAAAAGCTAAAGAGTGATGTGAGAAAAATAAAAGTGCAGGTTTCTCATTCATAAATATGAAGTGTTGTGCATTTCAGTATAATAATATGAGCATACATATAAGCTCAGAATGGATTTGTGTAGCCTCACATGTGGTATGGCCATATGCTAAAACCATCCTCAAGTGGAACTCTCATGCATTCAGAAAAATTATTATGAATAGGTACTTTTGATATTTTGTCTTATCAATGATCATAAGGCTTCTTCTGAGGCTGTCAGTAGAAGGGCATCTTTGCTGGCAGCTGTCTGTTAAAGATTTAGTCTGAGTTTCTCATGATAAAGGGGTCTACCAAGTTTTAGACCACATGTATTACCTTAGGAAATTCAAATTAAAATTTTAAAACATCATCCTCTCTGTTTTTATCTATGATTTTATTCTTATTTTTTACCTTCTTACCCAAACTCTCCATTCTTTACAAACTCTCTCCTTCACCTCTTGTCTTAAAGAGATTGTTTCTGTATACACTGATAAATACAAAATGAAAACAAAGGAGGAAGAATGTCTGAGAAATAAGGAGATCACATGGGAATGACAGTTTCTATTATGCTCTCCCCAATAAATTATCAGGTAAAATGTTTTCAAAGCAAACATCAGTGGGTAGAGTATTTTACATACCAGTATATTTCAATATTTATATATTACAAATACTGTTCTATAAAAGACTCAGTCAATCCCATGGAGATCCCTGATGCATAAATCCCTATACTTTAGAAAAAAACATATGGATGAAGCCACAGGTTTTCTTATTCCATAATTTCTGGCTAGTTTTCTGATGACTTGACATGAAGTAGAGGAATATTGAAAGGGGGCAGTGTACTTAAGAAAATGCCCCACCAGATAGCTAGTGGACAATCCTCTGTTACACTTTTTAACTGATGATTGAAGAAATGGGTTGCCAACCCTGGGCAAATGACCATGGCAGGTATACTAAGACAGGACTGAGCAAGTCCTGAGGAACAAACTAGAAAGCAGTGCTCCCCAGCTACTGCTCCCAGGTTTCTATGCTGTGTGAGTTCCTGCCCTTCATTCCTTTGATGGTAGACTATGATGTAGAAGTGTAAGCAAAACTAAAGTTTTTGGTTATGGTGTTTTATCACAGCCATAAAAAACCTGTAATACAAAAAAAAAAAAACCCGACAACAACAACAACAAAAAACAAACAAACAAATGAATTGGTAAGCCAGGAGGTGGTGGTGTACACCTTTAATTTCAGCACTTGGGTGTCAGAGGCAGACAGATCTGTGAGTTCATGGTCAGCCTGGTCTATAAAGTGAGTTCCAGGACAGCCATAACTAAACAGAGA